>JAJONR010004403.1:0-43035 GCA_029582245.1 Solanum etuberosum
ATCAAAATCATATTTTAATATGATCATTGATGACTCGGAAAGTCATACTGCATAAACATTGATGGTATATCTAGATACCATACTGCTCATACATTGATAACATACTCGATTGTCATACTAATCATGTTTTAGAAACTCTTTTCTCAAAACTCATCTTTACTTTCTCAAAACTCAGTTTAAGAACTCAAGTGTTGGCTTTAAAAAGATTTACAAAATTAATAACTCAAATCATAGGGTTCATGTGGAATTATGGATATGAACGACTCAACTCAGGGATCTTAATAGCAATAAGGAAACTCAGTACTCAGAACTCAAGACTCAAGGACTCAAGAACTCGAACTCATAACTCAACGATATTTCTCCTTCTAAAAAATACTCAATTCATAGGGTTCATGCTGAAATATAGACATGAACGAATCAACTTAAGAATTTTAATGCATAACATATAGCAATTCAATAATTAGGAATAAAATTTCAAAAAGAAACAGGAACTCAAGAATTCAAATCAACTTATCTCAAGAATACTCAAATCTAGGGATAGAATCCTAGATTAGTCTTTTACTAATTTGAAAGTAGATGTAGGGCGTGAGGACGAACTAGTCCAACACTATGATACCCTTACATACCTGAAAGAACAAGGTTCTTGAAGAATCTTGAAGAAACTTGGATAAGAACTTGATTAGAAGCCTTGAAACCCTAGCTTGAAGGTAAACAATCAAGAAAACCTTTCTTGAGATTCTTTAATTAGTTTCTTAAAATCTCTATGGCCAAGAATTATGATTTTCATTAGTGAGTCATAATTGTATGGAGGAATTTGAGTTGAAAAGAATGGAATTCTTGGAGAAAGACTTACCTTGAAAAAGAATCTTGAAAAAGAATCTTGAAAAAGATTGGAAGAATCTTGAATGGAGTTTTCTACTTTGATTTTTCCTTAGGGTTTTGTCTTAGGGTTTGAGAGAGAAGAGAATGATCGATTAAGAGATAAAAATATGATTGTTTTGGGTCTTTAATTATTAAAGAAATTCGTTTAGGGTTTTCTTAGAGGTAAAAAGATAAAAATGACCATTTTTAATGTTTTCCCGTCGGCTAATTCGTAACAGCATTGTATCATGTTACTAAAATGGTCATAACTTTTTACTCAAACCTTGGATTGTTGCGAAATTGGTGGAGTTGGAAAGTAGACTGAAATACATTTAATTTGATAGGTTATGGGCCACCTAACTCTTTATATTCTAAGAGATATGGTCATTTGAAGTTTACCTAAGTAGAATCTTACATCAAAACTTAATCGGTAAGGAAGCTTTAAACTCAACTTTGTGCTAGGATATTCTAGAGACCTTAATTGATATCCAAAATCATTCCCACACTAAGAAATTTACCTTAACACCTAAGAAAAATTAAGAGTCACTCAGTACGACCTTATACGCAATTCAAGAAGGGTTTGGGCTTAACTTAGAAATTTTTGGAGTGTTACATTGAGGTTCAGAGATGAGTAAGTGTTTTTGTAAAGTTTAAAATGATTTCGTTACTTTAATCCTTTACATTCAGTTGAGTTTATGTTTTATCTATTGCATTCTTATTAGTTCAGTTATTTGTTTCCTCAGCCATATTACATACTCGTACATTCCATGTACTGATGTCATTCGACCTGCATCCTTTTATGATTCAGATACAGGTGTTAAGAATTATCAACGGGTGCTTCGTTGAGATCACTCTACACTCCAGTTAGCTTTGGTGAGCCTCTTTGTATTCCAGAGGTCTCCACATTTACCTTCTAGTCAGTTGTCTTGAGATGTCGTGGGTCTTGTCCCGACATCCTTCTTGAGTAATGGAGGCTTAATAGATAGATAGAGTTGAGGAGTCTTTCAGTATGTTGAGATGTTTTTGCAAACTATTATACTTGTATTTTTAAGTATTTTACAGTAAGTTTGATTTAAGTATTTACTTTAAGTTTAAATGTTCAATTTTTTTTTTAAGACTCTTATTGCTTGAGTTAGTCTTTCGCTAAGTAGTCAGCCAGGCCAAGGGTTCACTTGGGGACCATCATGGTTCTTGAGTGCCGACCACGTCCAGGGTGTAGGCTCGGGGAGTGACAACAAGGACCTCAAGATTGACCTCAAGCATGATAGCCATCTATGGAACCACACAATACTCAATGAAGAATGTAGATCAAGTAACATATAATAATAACTAAGAGACCATACTTACCAGTCGTCTCACCCGAAGAACCCTCATGACCTTGTCAAGTCTGGAGAGCATAAAACCTATTATGTTTCTGACCTGCACTAGAACCTGAAGAAGGGTAAGGTTGAGCCCGTCGATGATTATCTCCCTCATTCCTAGCAATCGAATGACAATCCCTTATATTATGATTTGTTTCTCCACAACAAAACGATGCATTAGACCAGCTAGACAATCGCCCGGATGACTCTTCTCACACCTCCAAAACTCGGACATAGTTTTCCCACTAGGGCCATTGCCTTGAGAACTATTACCTCCACCAGACCTTAAATGTCATAAATCACCATTATATGTTCTTGCCCTCTTTGGATCCCTAGGATTCTCCTTATGTTTTTCTTCTTCAATTTATTGGGCATAAACCATCAAACGGGAGATGTCCATTTTGGATTAGCATGGGGTTCGACATTCTTTGACTATTATCTCGGACACCTCTAATACAAACCTACTTATTCTTGCCCTAAAGTCGGCAACCATAGTAGGAGCCTATTTCGATAGTTGAGTAAACTTCAATGTATATTCTTTGATACTCATATTTCCTTGAAGAAGGTTGATGAACTCTAGCACTCTTGCTTTCCTCATCTCTAAGGTAAAGAAGAGGTCGAGAAAAGCCTTCTTGAACCTGCCTAACCTAAAAGACCCGTATCTACTGTACTCTCTTCCTTCCATTGATTGAACCAAACTTGAGAAACACCTGGTAAGCGGCCAATTCTGCCTTTTCTACCGAAGTGATACCCATAATCACTACAATCTTGTGAACCTCATCAATGAACGCTTGAGGATCTTCCTCATCTTTAGAACCGAAGCACTCCGGGGGATTCATCCTAGTAAAGTCCCTCACACTTGTTGCCACCGTACCCACCATTGGGTTGATGGATGCCACACCATCTCATTTTTCTTGAGCCGTCATATCTTGGGCCAATGCGTGAAATCCAGCTCAAAACTCATCATGAGATACTTGCTCGGCCAAAGGGATAACCGGCACATAGGGAACCTCTTGATCCACATTTGCACCAACATTCCTCATAACTATGTTGTTCGAGGGGATATTGTCACGACCCAGGGGTACCCCCTAGATGTAACAATGCGTATCGGACCCCGAGAGACCCCATACAAGCCACTTAGCATTCATAACATAAGAAATAGAACAATAAGAGTAAAACAACATTCCAAGTCCAATAGTATTATAAAGAAAAATGAAAGTCTAAAACACTTGTCTCAATAGACATCTAGTGCAATAGAATGAAATTGGTCCTAGCCCATACATCATTTCCAAAACTGAAATACAATAAGGAAACTAGGAACAATGAAAATATGTCCTCAAAGCATGAGGACTCACCAAAGCTCAGGAAACCTTGAAATCAACCACTAGCCACGAAACTGAGAAACCTAACCGTCAGACCCTACATTTGGGGAAATGGAGGCAAGAGTATGTGTTAGTACAAAACAATGTACCAAGTATGATAGCTATGCATAAAATATTTAAATCATGCTAAAAGAGGATATTTCATGACATGCAATTGACAAAGCTAAAACATGATATAAAAGGGTTAGAAAACATAAGTCATAAAACATGGTCAATGCAAGTTAACATCATTTAAAAACTTTGAATACATATGAGATACTTCTTGAAATAACTTTAGTTCATTATTAATGTGGGAAGTAGCCTTAACCGACATAAAGACCATGTGAGCTATAACATGATCCTCCGGTGTCTCCCACGCCGAAAAGGGTTGTCCTACTTGACAAGGTAAGGACCATAACTTCTAGCTTAGGTGGATCCACTAGCTAATGTCTATCTAGACAATCATCCTATGGGGGCACAGAGGTAAGGGATAAGGAGATTGCTTCTAGAAACTCGGCCTCTACTAACGGGAGAGCTTCCATCTCAATATCCTCTCGGTGCTAAGCATAAATCCCACGGAATAGTCATTTCTTACATGTTCTTATTATCCATGGAAGGGCACATCATCTTTCCAATCCAAGCTAAGTCATCATCCATGGAAAGGTATAATACAATAGCCAATCCAAGCTAGGTTTCATTAGGATGACTCTTAATCTTTGATTCAATTAGATGAGAAGACCTTTCAACCTTAGAATCCTTATTATGTGAGAAAACCTTTCACATCTTGCTTTTATGTGTATATGAGAAAATCCTTTCAATAACACCTCAACAAATCATCATTGATACTTTACTCTCAAAGCATCCTTAGAACATTTGCATAGATTTTATAAAAATATGCATAATTCCATAATTTACCTTTGAAGGTTCAAAATGCACTTTCAATCATCAACATTTAGAAAACATGGATTAGATATGGATTTCATCATAAATTCATGTAATTCTGTCAATATATGCTTGATTTCATAAAACTCTTGCTTTATAACAAAAATCCCACATCATATGATCATAACTTGAAACATGGGGATTACATGGGTTCATGGGGAAATCATCATAAAATCATAGTATTTCATCAATTCATGCATAAGAGATCATAATCCAATCATTTAAATCAATAATCAAGAGAATCCGTGACAATTGAAGAAAATTCTAATTCAATTGGGGATTTCTAACTTGTAAAACAGAGGAATTCGGGAACTTTATGGATGGAAGGAATCCATGGATGAAAACTATCATACCTTACTATCAAAGCCCACAATTTCTTGAGGAATGGAGACTTGACCTTGATCCAGACTTGAACCATTTCTTCTTCTTCAAGTTCTAGAGAGAGAAATATTTTGGAGAGGAAGAACCCAATTTCTTTTGGTGAGTTTCCGAAAATGATTTCTATTGGGAAATTTGGGGGTTAAAATACTTATATAGGGGTCTTAGTGAAGGGTAAAACGACGTAGTATAGGAATAAAATAATTAGGAAAAGACCCAACTACCCCTAAACTTAACTGCCAGATCACGACCCACGGCCACCAATCGACGGACCGTGGACAGACCGACGGTCCGTCCTGCACGGCCGTCGATGGTGGTCAGAAACTTTCTTTTGGGGGTCTTGACCACGGGCCCTCAACCACGGACCGTGGTGCCACCAACGGTTCGTTGGTTTTGGCCGTGGTTCCCTAATCTTTGAACCCCTTTTTGGGTGCCATCCACGGACCACACCTGCGGTCCGTGGTCCCATCCACGGTCCGTGGGTGGCCCTTCGTGGCTGGCGCCTGCAAATTTCAGAAAACTACTATTTTTGCCCTTTCTCGAATATGGGGTGTTACAATATCTCCCCCTTGGGATCATTCATCTTCGAATGAGATTCAAGCTAGTACGAAAAGAGTAGGATAGGAACTAACAACCCAACCTACAATGCAACTTCATCTAAATGCATGTAACCAAGGAGGAACTATCGATTCCAAGCTAGAACGTTTTCAAAACATCATAAGAGGGGTGAAACTAAATCTAACAGCCCAACATGCATGCAATGCACAAATCTGGGGAGGAAACATCAACTCCAAGCTAACATCCAAGGAGGAAACATCAACTCCAAGCTAACAACATACTCAAATGTATATATCCGAGGAGGAAAAATCAACTCCAAGCTAAAGACATGCTCATAACATCATATCAAGTAGTCTACATGCAATTCATACTCATGTGCACATAAACATGTAAGAGTCAATCAAATAAACTCATTTTCTCAAAATTTGAACTTTTCATAAATCATGCATAGTAAGGAAATCATGGAAACATATAAGACATATGGCCCCAAAACAAAGAACAAACCATGAGGAACTCATTACCTCAAGCTAGAGTAGGAGTAGAAGGAAAGAGATGGGGATATCGGTACATCATATCGGCCTCGGCCTCCCAAGTAGCACCCTCAACTAATTGATTACTCCACAACACTTTCACGGAAGCTACTTCTTTATTTCTCAACTTCTTGACTTGCCGGTCTAGAATCTCAACCGGAACTTCCTCATAAGAAAGATTCTATTTTTAACTCCCAAACCTTTTAAGGAAACTATAGATGTCGGATCACCAACACATTTCTTCAACATAGAGACATGGAAAATTGTATGCACCGATGCCAACTCATTTGGCAACTCTAACTCATAAGCAACCTTACCAACACGTCTCAAAATCTGATATGGGCCTACATATCGGGGACTAAGCTTCCCTTTCTTACCAAACCTCATCACACCCTTCATGGATGAAATTTTCAAGTAAACCCAATCATGAACATCAAACTCAAGATCCCTTCTTCTTACATCAACATATGACTTTTGCCGACTTTGAGTCGTTTTCAACCTTTCTCTAATAAGTCGAACTTTCTTTATGGACTCATGTACCAAATCAGGACCTATTAGGGCAACTTCACCCACCTCAAACCATCCTATAGGATATCTACACCTCCTACCATATAATGCCTCAAATGGAGCCATATCAATACTCGAGTGATAGTATTGTTATAAGAAAACTCAATCAATGGCAAATGGTCATCCCAATTACCCTTAAAATCAATCACATAAGCCCTTAACATATCTTCCAAAGTTTGGATAGTACGCGCTGCTTGGCCATCAGTTTGAGGATGAAAGGCCGTACTAAGCTTAACCCGAGTACCAAGACCCTTTTGGAAAGACTTCCAAAACTGAGAAGTGAATTGGGTACCACGATCGGAAATAATGGACAAAGGCACTCCACGCAACTTTACCATTTCTCCCAAGTACAACTTGGCATAGTCCTCTGCCGAATAGGAAACCTTAACGGGAAGGAAATGAACTGATTTCGTCATCCGATCTACTATAACCCAAATTGCGTCATGTTGTCGCCGGGTACGAGGCAAACTAACAATGAAATCCATATTCACATCTTCCCACTTCCAAGTAGGAGTACTAATCTCTTGGGACAAACCTCCCAGTTTCTGATGCTCAACTTTCACTTGTTGACAATTAGGACACTTAGTCACAAATTCCGCAATATCCTTCTTCATCCCATTCCACCAATAGACTTCCCGTAAGTCACGGTACATCTTGGTGGCTCCCGGGTGAATGGAATATCGTGAACTATGGGCAGCTGTCAAGATTTGTTCCCTCAAGTCATCAACATTTGGAACACATAAACGACCTTGATATCTAAGTACACCATCTCCTCCTTGGGAGAAAGCCTCAACGGATTTCTTAAGCACCGCTTCTTTTAAGTCAACCAAAATTGGATCAAGACCTTGCTTGGCTTTCACATCTGCCACTAAAGACGATTTTGAACCATTGTGAACCATAACACCACCCTTGGTAGAGTCCACTAACCGAACACCCAATCGGACCAATTTATGAACATCTCGAACTAACTATTTCTTTTCTTCTTCAACATGAGAAACACTACCCATAGATAACCGACTAAGAGCATCCGCCACCACATTAGCTTTACCGGGGTGATAGAGAACACTCATATCATAATCTTTCAATAACTCAAGCCACCTTCTTTGGTGAAGATTTAGATATTTCTGATTAAACACATATTGCAAACTCTTGTGGTCGGTAAACACATCTACATGAACACCAAAAACAACTGCCGCTAGTTCAAGGTCATGGGTAGGATAATTCTTCTCATGAATCTTAAGTTGCCTTGAGGCATAGGCAATAACTTTCCCATTTTGCATAAGCACACACCCTAGTCCAATTCTCGAGATGTCACAGTAAACCACAAAACCATCCATCCCTTCTAGTAAAGTCAACAACGGAGCGGAAGTAAGTCTATCTTTCAACTCTTGGAAACTCTTCTCACATGTTTCAGACCATATGAACTTGGCCTTCTTTTGAGTCAAGGCCGTCAAAGAAGAGGCAATTGAAGAGAACCCATCAACAAACTTTCTGTAGTAATCGGCCAAACCTAAGAAACTTCTAATATCCGAAGGGGTTAGAGGTGTAGGCCAACTCTTGACCGCATCCGTCTTCTTATGATCTACCTTTATGCCCTTACTTGAAACAATATGACCAAGAAAAGCTACGGACCTTAACCAAAACTCACACTTGCTAAACTTCGCAAAGAGTTGTTGGTCCTTGAGAATTCGCAACACGATCCTCAAATGATCAATATGCTAATTCTCACTTCTCGAATAGATCAATATATCATCAATGAACAGAATCACAAACATGTCAAGGTATTGTCTAAACACTCTATTCATAAAATCCATAAACACCACCGGAGCATTAGTCAACCCAAATGACATTACCAAAAATTCATAATGACCATACCGAGTTCGAAAATCCATCTTTGGAATATCATCTTCCTTCACCCTCAATTGGTGATAACCCGATCTAAGGTCAATTTTGGAAAAGTAACTTGCTCCTTGAAGTTGGTCAAATAAATCATCTATCCTTGGAAGAGGATACTTATTCTTAATGGTCATCGTGTTCAACTGACGATAGTTAATAAACATACGAAGAGAACCATCTTTCTTTCTAACAAACAAACTGGAGCACCCCATGGAGAGATACTCGGTCGGATGAAATCCTTATCCAATAAATCCTTCAATTGTTTTTTCCACTCCTTTAATTCTGTCGGAGCCATTCGCTAAGGAGGAATAGAAATAGGTTGCGTATCTGGGAGAAGGTCAATACCAAAGTCTATTTCCCTCTCGAAAGGAATACCAGGTAAATCATTTGGGAACACTTCCGAAAACTCATTAACAACGGGGACCGACTCAAGAGTAGGGGTTTCAGAATCTACACCCCTCACCCTAACTAAATGGTAAATGAAACCCTTAGAAATCATCTTTCTAGCTTTAAGACAAGAGACAAACTGACCCTTAGGCATAAAATTTCCCCCCCTTCTACTCTAGGACAAGCTCATTTGGAAACTGAAACTTGACTACATGAGTTCTAGAATCGATAGAAGCATAACATGAGTGCAGCCAATCCATATCAAGAATAACATCAAAGTCTAGCATATCAAGCTCTACCAAGTCAACAACAATAACTGTATGGGACAAGGAAACGTGACACTTTCTATAGACCCTCTTAGCCACAATAGAATCACCAACAGGAGTAGAGACAGAATAAAGATCTAACAACACATCTGGAAGAACATCAAACCTCATAGCCACATATGGCGTCACAAAAGACAAAGTAGCACCGGGATCAAGTAAAGCATAAACATCAAGTTGGAAAATTTTCAACATACTGGTAACCACATCGAGAGAACCCTCTTGTTCACCACGAGTCTGAAGTGCATAGAATTAATTTTGCTTAGGAGCATTGGGACCCGAACCACTAAAAGGAGCTTGTTTGCCCTCTCTTTATTTAGCCGTAAGCATTGGGAAATCCCTCATCTTATGGCCACTCTTACCACAACTGAAGCAACCATCTGTGTCGGCTAGGCACTTACCCTCGTGCTTCTTTCCACACCTAGTACAAGTGGACATAGGCAACGAAGATCCACTACCATTCCCTCCTTGAGCCTTAGGGTTAGACACCCTATCTATGTTGAACTTAGGAGGAGCATTGGAGGAACTTTAACCGGAAAACTTTTGTCGAAATCTAGGACGACCATTTCCATCGGACCTTGCATGAGAGAAATTACCATCACCGGTCTTAGCCCTATTTTATTCCCTAGACTTTTCCTTAAGTTTCTCCTCTTAAATCAGTTGTGCATGAACCATGATACGAGAGATGTCCATGTCATTAATGAGAATGGCGGTACGACACTCTTTAACCACCATTTCAGACACACCCGAAACGAACTTACTCATCATTGCCCTTGAATCGACAACCATTGTTGGAGCACACTTAGACAATTGTGTGAACTTTAGAGCATATTCCCTCACACTCATACTCCCTTGTTGAAGGTTAATGAACTCAAGCACCTTTGCTTCCCTCATCTCAAGGGGAAAGAACATATCAAGAAAAGCAACCTTAAACTTCTCCCAATCAAGAGGACCTGCTTCTTCTGGTCTCTCTTTTTTCCATTGGTTGTACCAAATTTGAGCCACACCCTTAAGTTGATAAGCGGCCAACTCTGCCTTTTCCACCGGCGTCACTCCCATGATTATCAAAACCTTATAGACCTCATCGATGAACTCTTGAAGATCTTCCTCAACCTTAGACCCATGAAACTTCGGAGGATTCATCCTAGTGAAATCCCTCACTCTAGATGCCACCTTACCCACATTTGGGTTCACGGGAACCACAACCTCCCTAATGGCTAGAGCCGTCACGACTTGAGCCAACACTTGAAAAGCAGCCCTAAACTCTGCATTAGTCACTTGTTCGGCCAAAGGATAGACCGGAACTTGAGGAGCTTGGGGAGGAGCTTGTTGTTCCACATACTCCCTCACATTCCTTCTAGCATAAGCTCTTCGAGTAGCCATACCATGTAGAGCATCAGATAAGGATTAGGAGAGAGACCTTATAGAGTTAAACTCTATCTCACGACTTTAAAGTAATGAAAAAAGTGGAGTTTCCTAAACATCTTGTAGCCTCTCATTCATAAATGTGGCGCGTTTCACACTCATGAACAAGACTCTACTAGACGTGGCTTATGAGACATCCTAGGACCATTCTAAACCTTGTGCTATGATTACCAAGTTTGTCACGACCCAGGGGTACCCCCTAGATGTAACATAGCGTATCGGACCCCGAGAGACCCCATACAAGCCACTTAGCATTCATAACATAAGAAATAAAACAATAAGAGTAAAACAACATTCCAAGTCCAATAGTTTCATAAAGAAAAGCGAAAGTCTAAAACACTTGTCTCAATAACCATCTAGTACAATAGAATGAAATTGGGCCTAGCCCATACATCATGTCCAAAACTAAAATACAATAAGGAAACTAGGAATAATGAAAATCCGTCGTCGAAGCATGAGGACTCACCAAAGCTCGGGAAACCTCAAAATCAACCACTAGCCACGAAACTGAGAAACCTGACCGTCGACCCTGCATTTGGGGAAATGTAGGCAAGAGTATGCGTTTGTATAAAATAATGTACCAAGTATGATAGCTATGCATAAAACATTTAAATTATGCTAAAAGAGGACATTTCATGACATGCAATTGACAAAGCTAAAACATGATATAAAAGGGTTAGAAAACATAAGTCATAAAACATGGTCAATGCAAGCTAACATCATTTGAAACCTTGGAACACATATGAGATACTTCTTGAAGTAACCTTAGTTAATTATTAATGTGGGAAGTAGCCGTAACCGACATAGAGACCATGTGAGCTATAACATGATCCCCCGGTGTTTCCCACACCGAAAAAGGTTATCCTACTTGCCAAGGTAAGGACCATAACTTCTAGCTTAGGTGGATCCACTAGCTAATGTCAATCTAGACAATCATCCAATGGGGGCACATAGGTAAGGGATAAGGAGATTGCTTCTAGAAACCCGGCCTCTACAAACAGGAGAGCTTCCATCTCAATATCCTCTCGGTGCTAAGCATAAATCCCACGTAATAGTCATTTCTTACTTGTTCTTATTATCCATGGAAGGGCACGTCATCTTGCCAATTCAAGCTAAGTCATCATCCATGGAAAGGTATCATACAATAACTAATCCAAGCTAGGATTCATTAGGATAGCTCTTAATCTTTGATTCAATTAGGTGAGAAGACCTTTCAACCTTCATAATCCTTTATTATGTGAGAAAACCTTTCTCATCTTGCTTTTCTGTGTATATGAGAAAATCCTTTCAATAACACCTCAATAACATCATCATTGATACTTTACTCTCAAAGTATCCTTAAAACATTTGCATAGATTTCATAAGAACATGCATAATTCCATAATTATCTTTTAAGGTTCAAAACTCACTTTCAATAATCAACATTTAGAAAACATGGGTTAGATATAGATTTCATCAAAAAATCATGTAATTCTCTCAATACATGTTTGATTTCATAAAACTCTTGCTTTATAACCAAAATCCTACATCATATGATCATAACTTGAAAACATGGGGATTACATGGGTTCATGGGGAAATAATCATAAAATCATAGTAATTCATCAATTCATGCATAAGAGATCATAATCCAATCATTTAAATCAATAATCAAGAGAACTCACGACAATTGAAGAAAACCCTAACTCAATTGGAGATTTCTAACTTGTAAAATAGAGGAATTTGGGAACTCCATGAATGGAAGGAATCCATGGATGAAAACTATCATACCTTACTATCAAAGCCCACAATTGCTTGAGGAATGGAGACTTGACCTTGATCCTAGCTTGAACCCTTTTTTCTTCTTCAAGTTCTAGAGAGAGAAATATTTTGGAGAGGAAGAACCCAATTTCTTTTGGTGAGTTTGAGAGAATGATTTCTGTTGGGAAATTTGGGGGTTAAAATACTTATATAGGAGTCTTAGTGAAGGGTAAAACGACGTAGTATAGGAATAAAATAATTAGAAAAAGATCCAACTACCCTTGAACTTAACTGCCAGATCACGACCCACGGCCACCAATCGACGGACCGTGAACAGACCGACGGTCCGTCCTGCACGGTTGTCGATGGTGGTCAGAAATTTGCTTTTGGGGGTCTGGACCACGGGCCCTCGATCACGGACCGTGGTCCCACCAACGGTCTTTTGGTTATGGTCGTGGTTCCCTACTCTTTGAACCCTTTTTTGGGTGCCATCCACGGACCACACCTACGGTCCGTGGTCCCATCCACGGTCCGTGGGTGGCCCCTCGTGGCTGGCGCTTGCAAATTTTAGAAAACTGCTATTTTTGCCCTTTCCCGAATACGGAGTGTTACAGCTATATCCTGAAAAATGTTGGATAAGGATTAAAAGAGAGACATATAGAGTTAAACTCTATTGCATGAATTTAGAATGATGAAAGAAGTGGAGTTTTCTAAACTCTTTGTAGCCTCCTATTCATAAATGTGGCTCGTTTCACACTCATGAACAAGAATCTACTCCACGCGGCTTGTAAGACTTCCTAGGACCTTTTCTAAAACCTAGCTCTGATACCAAGTTTATCACGACTCAAAGTACACCCTATACGTGACATGACATATAAGACCCCGAGAGGCCCTACACAAGCCACTTGACATATATATACACAACATAATAGAGAAAAATAAGAAAATTCATAAGAAGTAAAGAGTTTGACTTAAAAGCGGAAGTATATAAAAGAACCCCATAGTGGGGACAAGTTTACATCTCAAGATGAATTTAGAGAGTACATGTATATTACAATGCTCCTCGCCGCATGAGCCTAAACTGCAAGTTAAAATACTCATAATTGTATAAGCCTAAACTGCATGTTAAAAAGCTCATCATCGCACAAGCATAAACCATCAGTTATAATGTTCATCATCACATGAGCCTTAATTGAACATTAAAATGCTCTTGAGATACGAGTTTAAATTGTATGTCAAGATTCTCTTTGATTTTGAGCTAAATCCCAAGTTGGAAGATCTTCAAGTTTTAGTAAATCTTCAAATTGGGAAGCTCTTTAAATTTGAGTTTAACTCTTCAAGTTGCAATGTTTTTTGATGCATACGCTTATATGCATATCGCACAATTTCTTACATTCTAAAAAAATATAGAAGTTAAGTTAAAATGCTCTAGGACGCATGAGCGTAAATCATATGTCGGGAACCTTTTCAAATTTGAGCTTAATATTTCAAATCGGAAAGCTCTTTAAAATTTGAGCTAAATCTCCAAGTGGCAAAACTCGTTTGAGATAAATCTTCAAATTGTAAAAATCTTTAAATTTGAGCTAAATCTACATGTTGCAATGCTCCTTGTTCTACGAGCTTAAACTACATATCACAAAACTCCTCAAATTAAAGCCAAATATTGAAGTTGTAAAGCTCCTCAAATACAAGAAAAATCTTCTAGTTGAAATGCTCCTTAATGCACGAGTATAAATTGCATGTTACTCTTGGCTCACAAGAGTATAAATTATGCATCGTTCAAAAAAGGTATGCTAGGATGAAAATCTCGAAAGAGGCGGACTAGGAAAAAGTTAAGATACACACACAAGAAAATCACTCTTTATGAACTACATTATGACTTGATCCTCTTCACCAATGGACGTAGGCGCTTAGGATTTCATTCTAAATTTAGTCACATGAGTTCCCTATACATTAATTAATCTTTTACTAAAATTCTGATTATGGAATACTTATATGATGTAGCTTGACTTGGTGCGGAGTTTAAGAAAGAAACAAATACTTTTAAATTTATGGTCTAAATAAGTTAAATTGTTATGAAATATAAAAATGTATTATTTTTATAAAACTGACTAAAAAAAGTGAATTATATTGATTAGGAGAGAGGAAATATCATTTTTGCAAAGGTTAGAGTGCAATTAGTTGTTATGTATAATTACTCTAGTTTTATTTTCAAGTGATGGTTCTACCTCGACTAAATCCGGCACTAGTGGAATAGGAGGAGTAATAAGAGACAAATATGGTAATTGGGTGGTAGGCTTCATGATAAACATAGATGAAGCAGCAAATATTGTTTCTGAACTATTAGCGCTGCAAAAAGGTTTAACTATTAGCGCTGCAAAAAGGTTTAACTATTGCACTAACCTACAGCCTTACGCCACTTGAAATTAATGTAGACTGTCAGGATATCCTTCAGTGTCTAGCAAATAATCATCCGTCTTACTCTAATATTTTGGCTGATTGCAGGGAACTTCTACTTAAACTTGGAAACCCTCCAGTGTAGCATAAATATAGGGAAGAAAATCAAGTGGCAGATACCCTGGCTAAGGAGGGGTCTAGATTGAAGGAAGTTAACTCCCTCGTACTTTGGATAGCTCCTCCGTTGATTGTTTCTAGTAGAGTAGAAGCAGACAAAGTAGGAACTCTTTATGTTAGGCTAAAAAATTCATCTTCTACTGTAGAAAGGTATTAATGTGTATAATGTAATCTCAATCCCTTTCCCAGACGTTACTAGCCATACTTGGACATTTACTTGTACTGATGCATATTAAATTATAATATATCATCTTGTTTACCAAAAAAACAAAAGATATTGTTTGTAAGTATGTTATTAGTAATTAGTCGAGTAAGCAAAAGATTTAGGGAAGATGGGGAAATAAGGTAAAATAGAGGAGGTGTTGAGTAATTTAAAACATAAAAAAACGGATGCAGCCGTTGCAGATGGAGTTAGTCGTATATATCTTTATTTTATAGAGAGAGAGGAGAGAGAGAGTCAGAGGACAGCTATTGAGTGCAGAGCAGAAGATTCTCTGAGCAGCAGCTTCTCTCTGAAATTCTTTCTACCTGTAAGTATTTTTTATTCCTGCTTTCAAGATTTTTGAATTAAAAATGGTGGAAAATTCAAGTAACAGATCTGAAGAGGATAACCTTGGTGGAGGTGGGAATGATTTTCTTGGAAAATCGGTTTTAGAAATGGATGGTGTTTCGAGAATAACTCTTCCTAGCTGCCAAGAGTTGACTCTTAGTTACCTTTGTGAAAACTCGAAACTTGGGTTTGTGAGCTATAAAGGGAAAGAAGTGATGGAGGAAAGTAACAAGAGATGGGTAGAAAGGGATTTTCTTCAAATGAATGAGAGTAGTACTAGTAAAGGGGGTAATTGTAATGGTAATTCATCTCGTCATGAGGCAGAAAAGATTGAAACCCCTCTTAACCTTTCTTTGGCTTTGCCTGATGTTTCACTGTCTTTGGCTGGTTCAAATAGATTCGATCTTCAACCATCATCGCATAATAATACTCATTCCGCTTCATTGTCATGCTCTTATTCCCACCCTTTTTCCCACAATATGAGTTGCTCTCTCACTCGGAATTCAACTGATTTTTCTATTGATCACATCTGGAATTGTGGAGAAGGAACTAATGGTTCAGTTCATAGCCGATTTAGGCCAATTCCTACCAATCAAGTTTTACCTAAGGAAACTTCAGATAACATTTCTTTTTTTCCATCTGAGTTGCCTGCAAGACCAACAATTGATGATTCACAAAGTCCAGTGAAGATTTCTAGGCCTGAAAGAATCCTTAGAGAAATTGTTTCTGAATCTATTCCTCTTATGTCTCAGATTGTGCAAGAGCTTCCTCATGAAACACTTGAATCAACAAAGGAATACTTGAGGAACCTAATTGAGAGAAAAGATGATCACTTAGTTGTCCTTCAGAACAGATTAAATAGGAGATGCGATCTTACCAATGAGACTCTCACAAAGTGTCACAAGACTCAACTGGAGTTTTTTGTTGCAATAAAAATGGGTGTTGGAAGCTTTTTATCTAGCAAAAAAGTCATACCAACAAGTGAATTGGTGGAAATTTTCTTACTTGAAAGGTGTCGAAACATAAAGTGTATGAGGGGTTTACCTGTTGAGGACTGTGAATGCAAGATATGTTCAACAAAGAAGGGATTCTGCAGTGAATGCATGTGTCCAATATGTTTGAATTTTGATTGTGCAAATAATACTTGCAGTTGGGTAGGGTGTGATGCTTGTTCACACTGGTGTCATGCTGTTTGTGGTATTCAGAAGAATCTCATAAAGCCAGGTCCAACCGAAATGCAATTTTACTGTATTGGATGTGGTCATGCATCTGAAATGTTTGGATTCGTTAAAGATGTCTTCACCTCTTGTGCAAAAGACTGGGGTAAAGAAACGTTGGTGAAAGAGCTTGATTGTGTTCAGAAAATTTTCCAACGGAGTCAAGATTTTAAAGGCAAGGAGTTGCATCTTAAGGCTGATGAATTGCGTATCAAGCTACAAAAAAACATGATTTCTCCTCCAGATGTCTGCAATTTCATCATTCACTTTTTTAATTGTAAGTACTACATAACTTTATTTCTCAATTCTTCATAGCTAAATCATTACTTTTCCTAATTTACAATGTATATTTACCATTAATACTTTGGATATGAAGAATGAAAAATTAGGAATCTTAGTTGTTTTACCCTAAGTTGCTCGGACTCTGCCGCACCCGTGTCGACACGACATTAGTGTGGGTGTGGTTGTGGGATCCGTGTCCGATTTGGTTAACCAATTTTGGGTACTTTGACCATAAATGATGGGGAAAGTCTGGACAGTTTTAATGATTCAATAATCAATACAAAAGCTATAGATGAAATTGAAGAAAATGGAATACCTTTTATATAGAAATTTATATGTCACTCCTTTTTCTTTAATCTCTTTTTACGATTCTTGTCAAGTTCTCCACAAAATATCTTATAATAGGTTTTATAACTATATTTTTAGATATTTTAATTATTTTTAGGCGAATCCCCGCACCTGTATCCATACATGGATCCATATCCCCGAATCTTAAAAATTAGATTATGAAGGATCCAACCTCTAGATCAGCACCCGTATTGGACGCCCGCACCCGAGTCCGAGCAACTTAGGTTTTACCTAGCAAAAGAAAATATAATGAAATGAATACTGAGCTTCAGGTTGCACTAGTCAAAAGATGGATTTTGTTCAAGTCTACGGAGCAGACCATTATATTTCCAAACACCAACTACACAAGCGATACAGGGGATAAAGGCTGTAATCAATCTGCTTAGAAACCTTCCTCCTCCTTTTTTCCCCATCTATTGTACTAAAAAACTGGAACACTGAAGATGCAAATTATATTACTCATTTTCCTTTGCATAAACAGAAGGTAAGGCTCCTTATGCCTCAAGAAGAAACAAATTTTGAGGATAAAAATGATATAATATCATTGCTTCGGGTGTACTAGTTAATGATTTCCATATGCTTTCAGTGACTGAGCAACAAAGCCTCCTGGAAGAAAGAATAACAATTTCGTATATTTTGGAATTTAAGTGGCTAAAGTGTTTAGAGCTGCCTTATAATTCTCTGTTTTCAACTGTCAAGTATAGTTGGTTCTGAAGAATTTATTTACCAGGGAAAATCGGTTTGTTTAAATTAATAAGAACCTTTGGGAAATCATTTACTCATAAGCAGGCTTTGTGTTTTAGTTCTTATCTATCAATTATGGGCTTATTGAGCATGAGCTGATGATTGATTGTTTGTTTTCCAGAAGGCTATCTAATTTCAGTTAACTTTTTTCTTCGATTAACAGACACAGAAGGCCTGTCAGAGTTTCCTGATAAAGACTTTAGTAGTAGAAAAAAAGATGTTGTTTCTCTTCCTGCATCTACTTCCGTTGCTCCGAAATCTTCGCCCTACAACATAAGGTCTTCAAGTGGAAGAAAAGATGTGATATTTGATGAGCATCATCAGCAGAAAGATGTTAAGGCTTCCTTCATGCCTGAAAAAATAGTTGAAGATGAATGGTCAGTGAAGCGACTAAAGAAGGATGAGCTTGCTAGCTTGGAAAGCATTGTGCGGATCAAAGAAGCAGAAGCAAGGATGTTTCAGAATCGAGCAGATGATGCTCGCCGAGAGGCAGAGAGTTTTAGACGGGTGGCTAGAATGAAAAGTGAGAAATTGGATGATGAGTATTCAGAAAAACTTGCTAGACTGTGTTTGCAGGAGACTGAGGAAAGGAGGAGGAAAAAGTTGGAAGAGCTTAAAGTATTGGAGAATTCACATTGTGATTACTACAAGATGAAAATGAGAATGGAATCTGATATTACAGGCTTACTTAAAAGGATGGAAGCAACTAAGCAGTTGTGGGTTTAACTACAAATATTTGACTATTTATGCAGTAAGTAACATTGGCAACTAGATGAAATATATATGCTAGTGACTTCTGTCTCTTCTTGTTTTAGACTTTACCTAATTCCTTGATTGTGTAAGTTGAATGTTGGTGAACTGTTGTAAAAGCTTGAATATTTTGGAATTTCGTTTTGGCTACTTTGACTACTCAAGAGTAAGTATAGCCTTCAATGAACTTATCTTTTCCAAAGATTGAAACATTATGTAAAACGTCGAGAAAACACCCCCTGAACTTGGCAGCACAACTTACTTTAGCACTTTAACTTTACATATAATTATTTACCTCCCTAATATTATTTGAAATGAATTTAATATTACCTTAAGATTATAATACAGTCTCACAGTGGCAAGTGCATTTCACACGTGTCATATCATCAAGTCATCAATGCCACATCGGTGCGACGTCAACGCCACCTTGAAAATTTTTTAAATTTTGATTTTTTTAGTTCTTTTATTTCTTTTTATCTATTAACAATTTTAGAAAGAAAAAAAATAGGAAAAAATGAAGATTAATCTAACATTAAAAAAAAATTCAAGTTCATCACCATTAATATACACATTGCCATAAATAGTGATTTTGAAGCAACAATCTTCTTTTTTCAATTTTCAAAATTATTAATATCAATTTTGATTCAGATCTTGAAAAAAAAATAGACCGTCTTCTTAAAATCGAAATTGATATGAGTGAAAGATCAGAAGTAAAGAAAAAAAAGGTGGGGGGTTCGACGACGAAGGAGAAAAATGGTGGTTGAAGGCAGGGAGGTTTAATTTGGAGCAGGAGAAAGAGGGTGGGGTTCGAAGAACAAGAAATGGGTTAGGGAGTTTCGAAGAAGAACAAAGAGAGGGGGGGGGTGTTTCGAATAAGAAGAATGAGGTGGTGCAATGGTGGCTGAAGGCGGCAAGGGGTGGTGGGGTGTAGGGAAGAAGAAAGGGTGGGGTTGCTAGTAGCTAAGGGTGGGGTGATGGGGTGTGAGGAAGATGAAGATGAAGAATGAAAAATAATTGGTTGAAAAGAAAAAAAATGGGACTCACTTATATTTTTTCTCTTTAATTTTTTGCCAATACGCGCTTTTTTTTAACTTGCCACGTCAGCGATTTGGGTGCATTTAAATTCACTTGATATGAGATTATGGGATAAAGAATTACGCGTAAAGTTAAAGTGCTAAAGTAAGTTGTCCTGCCAAGTTCAAGAGTTTTTTTATGTGTTTTCTCTAAAACGTCCTATCTTTTTCATGGTTTTGGGAAATGTGTGAAACCCAGAGTAGGAGAGTAAGTGTTGCCCTCTGTGAAGTCCTGAATTTTCTAAGGGTTGCTTACCAATATGTACGGACAACGAAAATTATTTTCAAACAAAATGGTCATATGTATATGTAATGCATCGATAATTATATAAATAGTATATAATCGTGTATAGGTAAGGTATAACTATGCATAAATGGTCATATGTATATGCAATGATCCATATGGATATAAATGTATTGATATTGTATAAATAGTATATAATTATGTATAGATGACGTATAATTATGTATCAAAGATGTATATACATTGTTGATACAATAAAGTATACACTGTTTTCCGATTCCAACCAACTCAAATCTCCTTTTAACAATTCCAAAATTTAGACAAGAGCTCCTCTGAATGTTGTATGTCTTGATATATTATTCACTCGAAACAATTTATGTTTGCGCCATGAACAAGCTTGGAATATGAAAGAAGAACGAGGAGCAGGAAGGAAGGAAGAATCATGAAAGTAGCAAAGAAATAAGGGGAAAAAAGAAGAAAGGAGGAGGAAGAGAAGAAGGAAAGAAGACATTATTGGTTGGAAGAAGAAGTCAAAGCCAAAAGGAAAAGTAACAGCGAAAAAGAGCTGCCTTTCAAATTGAAAATGGTATAATGACCATTTTATGTAAACAATAATAATTAGGTTATTTTGAGTATTTTGTTTAATTTTACCTTTTTAAACTTAACTTAGTCTAATTGTGATTTGGAAATTGTGACGACCTGAGAACCCACCCTAGATGTGACATGACACTCGAAACTCCATTAGGCTCAAGAGCACCAACTAATCTGCTTAACCCGGATAATCTAATACAAATACCAGTTTAAATACCAATGCAGAAGATAAGACTCATTTTAATTAACATTCAAAATAGGAAAACCAATTTGACTCTTGATTAGAAAATCAAATCCAACTAACAATAGATCTACGAAACCTCTACTAACAGAATAACAATATTGTCACGTCCCAAAATAGGGGGCGTAACTGGCACTCGATACCCTATTCGATCGAGTTACCCACTAAAACATATTAGCTAACCAAACTATGAGACAAAAAGATTGGGAAGCACAACCTCTGAAAAGTGAAGCCTGGACCCTGAAGGTCATGACCTGAATGAGAATAAACCATACAAACAATGGTAGACAAGCCAAAAAAATAAAGATGTACTAGCTAGCCGACGAGGTCACAACTGAAGACATACCTACTTACACACACATATATACATGCCAAGTCTATGGGCTGGAGATCGAAACTTACAAAAGAAAACCCAGAATATTGTGTCCACAATAGCCTCTATGAGTGACATAAGCACTGTCGGGACAAGGCCCCGACTATACCCAAACTGTACAACAAAAGTAAACATCCTCTAATAGCCTCAGATTAAGATGGAGCTTACCAACTCACAGCTGAACCCGAATCCTAGCGGGTGGGTCGATCATAATCCCTGCCTGAACCTGCTCGCACGAAACAAAAAGCAGCGTCCCCAGGCAATGGGACATCAGTACGAATAAAAATGTACTGGTATGTAAAGCGGAAAGTAGAATCATAAATAGTTACTATAAAAGGGAAATAGAGATACCACCTGAAACTGAAACTCAAATAATCTCCATGGCTGACATTTGGCCTCCTATTATTTAAATATGAATGGTATGCTCGTATAATCGCGTGTCGTGAATACATATATATAGATGCAAATGCATGACATACCCAACCAAATGCTAGCAATGGTGGTGCTTCCCGATAGCTAACCGGCATCATATTCGCCAACCTGTGGCCATCGGTCTCTCATACGTATAAATATAGGCAATAGGCCCCCTACCTCCCGATTATAGCTCGGGAGTAGAATGCATAGCATGTCATTTCATGGATTTATAACACATATATGTTACCGTTGTCATGTTGCCAATCTTGGACCGTCTGTAGTCTTGTTCTCATAACCCCGTAATCACTTTCGTATGACATGTAACCATCTCATGGAACCTCATATGTTCTTCCAAATAAGCTTGAAAACTTAACTCGAATTTTAGAAAGATAACCTAACCTTGCAGATATTCATAATAGGTTTAAGGTAATTTACTTATTTCCTATACTTGGTTCCTAGATAATTTATAAAAAAAAGTATTTCAAAAATCAAGTGACATGAGGATGTCGAATACTCTATTTATCCGAACGAGTGGAATATCAAAATAATAGAATCATGAAAATAATTCAGCTGAGATTCCAATGCCTTTCACATAAGGTCTTTCTAGCAAGAGAATAGCAAAATATCACATTCGGCGTTTTAGGAATTTCCCAGGAGTGGTGCTAAAATGAAGGACGGAGCTTAGCCTTAACATACCTTTACAATGAACGCTCGAATACCCGTAGTTTCTTCACAAAATTTGTTTCTTACGTCCTAAGCTTCGCAAACACTATATATACACAGCTGGTACGCACCTATAAACAATTCATAATTGAGCTTAAATCGGCAGATTTTCCATATGGCCCCAACTTGACGAAACGTCCGTAGAACTTCATAAAAACAATCATAAAAGAGTCCCGAGATGATTACCTTAGCAAACCAAGTGTCAACCTTGAAGAAACACCAATAACTACCAATTTATTATCTTCAAAAACTAGCTCCAAACACAACTAATAGAAGGGGAAAACGGTTGCCACGTGTAGAGATCATGTTTCTAGACACGGGGGCAACCTTTAATGGTATAAATCGTCAAAAACTAACCATCATCATGCAAGAACTCCATTAGAACCCTCTCTTCAGCTTTATTTCTGGTTAGGAAGTAAAAATAAATGTTTTTATGTCTTAAAACGTCGAGTAAGCCGACATACCATATTTTTTACCCGACCCGGATTCTGCCCCGGCAGTCTGCAGTAAAACCCTCATAACTTTTTACTCCAATGTCGGTTGGATACGGGGTTTTGTGCATTGTAAAATAGAATCGTAGGCCTTCGATTTGATAGGTCATGGGCCTTCTAACTCTTTATATATTGGGAGAAAACATCCAATACATTTGACCCAAAGTTAAGAAAATATTATTAGAGAAACTTAGATAACTTTTGCCGACCTTAGTTTCGCTAATTTTCTTGACTTCAAAACTCAACATACGACCCTTGTGATATTATAATACCTCGTAACACACTATTCTTAGTATGTTAGACACTCATAGGCTTATCCCCAAGGTATGGGATAATTTAAACCTTTCAAACGGGCGAAGTTCTACTCGAGCCATTTCTTTAATCCTGAAATTTGTTTGAGGGGTCCCTTAGACTTAAAACTTTAGTTTAGTTCCTTAATATTGCCACCCATTTGCAATCTTAATCTCCAATGTACGATACAAAGTCATATACACCTCATATAACCATGCCATACTACGCCACATATATTATGCAAGAATAGATAAAAAAAGTATGGGATCTTACATTCTCCCCCCCTTATGAACATTCGCCCGCGAATGGATCTAGACAATTCCTTGGGTGAGTTTTTTTTCCCATAGGAATTTATTTGCGAGTCTATATTTATTACAGTCGCAAACCTAAAGTCAAATTCTGAAAATTTTAACTACTAAGTTTCGTATAGCTATCTCGTAAGAAGACATTTAAATTGCACTTTCAAGCTACTTAAAATCTAATTAAGTCGTTGTGAAGAAATAATTGTCAATTATAAAAATGTGACTCACCTTAAGTCGTAAACAGTTGGGGGTACTCCTTCCTCATTTCCTCTTCCGCTTCCCAAGTCATTTCCTCAATGTTGTTATTTCTCCATAACACTTTCACAAAATCTACTTCTTTAGTTCGAAGCTTTCTTACTTGCCGATATAAAATCGCTATTGGTACCTCTGCATAAGATAAATCTTCAGCAATGCAAATATTTTAAATAGGCATAATACGTGAGGGATCTCCAATGCACTTCCGCAACATTGATACATAAAATACAGGATGGACTGCTTCTAATTCTGAAGGCAAATCAAGCTCGTATGCCACCATACCGATCTTCTGAATAATCTTATATGGTCCAATGTACCTAGGAATGAGCTTCCCTTTCTTTCCGAATCACATGATTCCCTTCATAGGCGATACTTTCAAGAAAACACAATCTTCTATATCAAACTCTAAGTTACGTCGTCGAACATTTGCATAAGACTTATGGCGGCATTGTGTTGTATGAAGTCGATCTCTAATAAGCTTAACCTTTTCAATCGCTTGTTGGACTAGATTGGGACCTAGCAACTCTGCTTCCCCGAGCTCAAACCAACCGATCGGTGATGTACACTTCTGCCCGTATAGTGCTTCATAAGGGGTCATCTGAATACTAGCTTGAAAGCTATTATTATAAGAAAACTTGATAAGAGGTAGATGTTGATCCCAACTTTCTTTAAAATCGAGCACACAAGCACGTAACATATCCTCAACTGTCTGAATAGTACGTTCTTCCTGTCCATTAATTTATGGATGTAAAGCGATGCTAAGATTATGAAACGATCTCCAAAAATGTGCTATAATTGAGCTCCTCGATCTGAGATAATAGATAATGGAACTCCGTGAAGGCGAACAATCTCCTGAATGTAAAGCCTGGCATAATCTTTAGCTAAATATGTCGTTCTAACTGGCAAGAAATGAGCAAATTTTTTTAGCCTATCGATAATTACCCAACTGGAATCATATCTTCGTGGAGTGCGAGGCAAACCAGTGATGAAGTCCATATTTATCATATCCCATTTCCATAACGGAAGCTCAATATACTGGGTTAGGCCTCCAGGCCTCTGATGCTCTGCTTTAACTTGTTGACAGTTGGGACATTCAGTTACCATCTATGCAATATCTTTTTTCATGCCATTCCACCAATAGATATGTCGAATATCCTGATACATCTTCGTCGCTCCAGGGTGAGCTGCATATCTAGAATAATGGGCCTCTGAAAGAATATTTGTACGAAGCTCTCCAACTGCGGGTACACATAAGCGACCCTGAAATCTAAGGACTCCATCTCTAGTTAGCTCAAATAAAGGTTGTTGCTGATGTGGAATCCTTTCCCTCAATTTCCTAAGCTCAGGATCTTCATGTTTCCGCCTTTTCACTTCAGTCACAAAGGAAGATTTTGCCATATTCTGAACGACAACACCTTCGCCTCTTGCATCTACCAAGTGTACTTACAAATTAGCTAGCTGGCATAGGACTTTTGTAATTCCAACGTTATCAGCTTCAACATGACTTAGACTACCCATGGACTTCTGAATGAGCGCATCAGCAATAACATTAGCTTTGTCGGGATGATATGAAATGTCAACATCGTAGTCCTTTAATAATTCTAGCCATCTCCTTTGTCTTAGGTTAAACTCCCTCTGCTTAAGTAAATACTGAACGCTCTGGTGATCGATGAAAATATCAATATGAACCCCGTATAAATAATGCCACCAAATTTTTAGGGAAAAGACAACTGCGGCCAACTCAAGATCGTGTGTAGGATAATTCTGCTCATGCTTCTGCAACTGTCCAGAGGCGTATGCGATAACTTTACCATGATGCATAAAAATACAACCTAGGCCAATTTTTGAGGCATCACAATAAACAACATAGCCCTCATTGCCATCTGGAAGAGTTAGGATAGGTGTTGTGGTAAGCCTTTTTTTTAGTTCTTGAAAGCTCTGTTCGCATGCCTCAGTTCACTAAAACTTAGTTGCCTTATGTGTCAATTTTGTCAGTGGCGCAGAGATAGAAGAGAATCCCTCCACAAACCTTCGGTAATACCCTGCCAAGCCTAAAAAGTAGAGAACCTCCATTGGATTCAAGGGTCTTGGCCAAATCATTACTGCTTTAATCTTTTGTCCATCAACCTTAATACCCTCACTTGTAATAACATGACCAAGAAAAGCTACTGAAGTAAGCCAAAAATCACATTTAGAGAATTTAGCATATAACCTGCAATCTTGGAGAGTCGGCAATACAGCTCGCAAGTGGTCTGCATGCTAAGCTTCCGACCGTGAATATATAAGAATGTCATCAATAAACACAATCACAAATTCATCCAAGAATGGTTTGAAGACCCGATTCATAAGATCCATAAAGGCTGCTGGGGAATTTGTAAGCCCGAAAGACATGACAAGGAATTCAAAATGGCCATACCTCGTCCTAAATGCTGTTTTTGGGATATCAACTTCCCTGACTCGCAGCTGATGGTAACCAGACCGCAAGTCGATCTTGGAAAAGAATTTGGCACCTTGTAACTGGTCGAATAAGTCATCAATCCGTGGAAGAGGATATTTATTCTTAATAGTGACTTTATTTAGTTGTCTATAGTCAATATACATCCGTAAGGAGCCATTTTTTTTCGAACAAAGAGTACTGGAGCACCCCATGGGGAAGTACTTAGCCTGATAAAGCCTTTATCGAGAAAGTCCTTCAGTTGTTCCTTCAATTCTCTTAGATATGAAGGTGCCATTCTATAGGGACGAATCGATATAGGCTACATATCAGGAAGCAAGTCTATAACCAAATCAATTTCCCTTTCTGGGGGAATTCCTAGAAGATCATTAGGTAATACCATCGGAAATTCATTCACGATAGGAATTAATTGAAGATTCGTTGGCTCCTTATCAGTATCCTTTACATGAACCATGTGGTATATACAACCTTTAGCAATTAACTTTCGAGCCCTAAGGTATGAAATAAACTTACCCTTGGGTGTGGCTGCATTACCCTTCCACTCAAGGACGGGCTCACCTGGAAAGTAAAATCTGACTATCTTTGCACGACAATCAATATTAGCATATCAAGCTACCAACCAATCCATACCCATGATAAAATCAAAATCTAGCATAATCAACTCAACTAAATAAACGGAGGTTGGACGATCATTAATTAACACCGTACAACCCCCGATAGACACGACTAGTTAAAATAGAGTCATCAACCGGTGTAGACACCTCAACTGGTTATGGCAACAACTCAAATTTCATGTCAAGCTTACTAGCAATAAATGGAGTAATATATGAAAATGTAGAGCTAGGGTCTATCAATGCATAAACAACTTGAGAAGATATCGTCAATATACCTGTGACAACATCAGGGCATACCTCTGAATCATGTCGGCCTGTGAGCGCATAAAAGCGGTTCTGGACACTGCTCGAACCTGATGTATCTCTTCCACCTTTTCCTCTATCATGAACCTAAGTAGACTGTGGTCCTGGTCGCGGGTCACAGACTGAGGGTGAAGAGGTGGTTGTGGATCCTGAAGGCTGAGCTAGATCACCTCTGCTCAACCTCAGGCACTGACTAATAAAATGTCCTGTCTACCCATAATGATAACATGCACCTGAACCCTGTCTACACTGCCCAGTGTGCGGCTTATCGCACTGTGTACATAGAGGAGTGGGAAGTCTTATCTGTATGGAACGATCCTGTCGACGACCCTCAGGCTGGCTTGAGCTCTGACCTGGTCCTGACTGGCTATAACGATCAAATCGGTGTCACTGCACCTATGGTGAGACACTACCCGATGGCCGAGGTGGATATCGATGGAATGGGGGCCTAAAATCACCCTGTGGCTCCCTATAAGACCCCATAGTACGGTCCCTCTTACTCTGCTCCCTATCCCTGCAGGTATCACGAATCCGTCTAGAAAGGTCCTCTGTAGTTTGAGCGAAAGCCTGTATGCAGGAAATATCTACATCATCCGATAGGGATGCTACCCTGCAATCTCTGATCAAATGATCTACCAAACCATCAATATAACGATGAAATCTGGCTCTCATGGTACGTATAATATCGGGTGCATATGTCGTCAAAGAATTAAATATGTGGCTATAATCTCTCACACTCATGTTCCCTTGCTTCAGATTGATAAACTGGTCAAGACGGGCCTCTCGAACTTCCCGTTGCAAATAGTAGGAAATGAAGGCCTCAAAGAATTCCTCCCACTCTGCTGGCGAAGCATCAGGTGTTCTGGATCTCTCTCAGGCCTCACACCAAAGGATGGCTACTTCACGTAGCCGAAAAGAAGCCAACTCCACAGACTCTGTGATGGAGGCATGGATCACCCTCAATACACTCTATATATGGTCTATAAAGTCTTGGGGATCCTCAGAAGGACTAGATCTTATAAATAACGGAGGGGACAAATAAAGAAACTCTCATACCTTCAAACTTTTTGACCGGTCTCTCTAAGTATCTATCGTGACTCCTGATATACCGTGAATTTATGGTATTTTCAATACATTTCACTTAGAGTTTGTGTATGTCTTGGGCTATTTTGTGTTAGATTTAATGTTTTGTGTCTAGTAAATACAGGAAGTAAGCTTGGAATGCAGTTGATGGAGATGAGAGTTGAAATTATGCAAAAGGAGCCATCCACAGAATGATCCACGGACCGTAGGTCCTTTGACGGACCGTAGGTCCTTTGACGGACCATCGTTGGGTAGGCTTAGATGGAGCATTAGGGAATTCTGACTAAGTGTGGAACTACGAAGCAACTGACAGACCATAGGTCGACCCACGGGCCGTCCTGCACATCCGTCGATGGATTCAGAGAGTTGAAGTTCCAGTACTTGATGAAAAATCCTAGTTGTGGATTTAGTTACTCATGCTTGAAAGAACACAATTCATAATTGGGTAAAAAGAATTCATGAACTTACAAGAAGAATTGATGAAATCTGAAATCTTCAATTGAATTTCAAAGATAAAATCTTATGAAATGAAATCTGGAAAGTTAATTGCTCAGAGTTTGCAAATTAATTCTCCAAGAACAATACTTAGTAGTAAACAATAATGTCTAACCCCAAAAAACGAGGTTTATAACTCCTATTTGAGGAATTAACTTTTCGGATTTCATTTTATAAGATTTTATCTTTGAAATTCAATTGAAGATTTCAAATTTCATCAATTCTTCTTGTAAGTTCATGAATTATTTTTACCCAATTATGAATTGTGTTCTTTCAAGCATGAGTAGCTAAATCCAAACTAGGGTTGTGGGAACCATGAGCAATTAACAACGTATGAATAATAATTAAGTAATTCTTGAATAGTGTTTATGCATGTATTGTTAATTCTTTCGCTTAGAAGTCTTTTTAACGGTGGCCAACGTTAGAACTCACCCCGTTTCTACTTGCCGGACCAAGGAGGTAGTTAATGAGAAAAGAATTAACAACAGAGATTTAGTGGATGCTATCTAATAGTCTAATTTCAATTGGAGTGAGGGTGAAAACTAAGTCATACATTGATGTGATGACTAATCTGAGGTAAAGGTAAGGGTTAGTAAAGCATACACTCGTAGCCGACCAAGGTGCGTAGTGACATTCCGTATTTGGAGGACCAATCACTTAGGGATACATAACTTACCAACTTTGCATGTAAAACACTAGGAAAGGATTACTATTATTAGGATTACCGCGTTATGAGCTTATGGGGAACACATATACCCTAGTTTCTTTCTCATATTGATAACAATAAAGTTGAATCTCGCTTACTTGTTACTTAATTAACAATCTGTTACTTGCTTACAAAATTCCTTCCTTTATTTACTTGTCTCGGAAATAATTTGACTAAACGAATATAATAGTGAGTTAAGTTTAAGTCTAACGATCGCTTATACTTCTTTAGGGAGGTGTAATTTGAGCGTATCAAATTTTGACGCCGCTGCCGGGGAATTTGCCTTTTAGATTAATTTTAACTACATTATTGAACTTTAGTCAAGTATTTCCTAATTTTACGTTTTGATTTTTTTTGTCTTCTACAGGTTTCTACTCTAGTGTATGCCAAGTACACGGAGTCAAGGCTAACCATTGACCCCCTACGATCCAGAGTTGAATAAAACTTTGAGGAAAATGGCTAATCAAGGGGTACACAATAATCCTGAGGAGGAGGGTCAAGGAGATAGAGTTGGGGTGCAACCGCCTGAAGTACAAGGTGGTAATCTACTTGGTAATGGAGAAAGGGTTCAGAATCCACCAGCACCGAGGTTTCGTGAGCATTACAAGGCTGATTATGATGCGACCACCTCAGGTGTTCCTATTGTTCTTCCACCTCTACCTCCAGGTCACACATTCATGGTCACTAGCAGTTTGATACAGATGCTTACAGCGAGAGGGTTGTTTGCTGGGTTGGCTTCGGAGGATCTTTATGCTCATATGGCTAAAATTTCCAGTGTGTGTAAAAATTGTGTTGGGCGACCAGAGTTAGATATGGATGTTATAGGTCTGAGGGTCTTCCCACTATCATTAACCGGTGATGTTGCGGTATGGTTTTCTGAGTTGCCATACAACTCGATCTACACATGGGATCATATGCATAAGGTATTCACAGCAAGGTACTTTTCGGTGTCCAAAAAGCTTAATCATAAGGATAAATTGAACAATTTCACAGCACTACCAGGAGAGTCGATCAGCAGTTATTGGGATAGGTTCACTGGATTCATCAGAAATGTTCCAAATCACCACATTGATGATGAGTCATTAAAATAGTATTTCTATAGAGGGCAGGATGACAATGGAAGGTTGATACTATTGTTGGAGGATCATATTGTGAGTGCACCTTTGAGGAGATAGCTGAGAAGCTTGAGCGGATTGCCCAAAACAACAAAGCCTAGAGCACTAGAAAGGCAAACACTAGTAGGACCACGTTCATTGTTCAAGCTGCACCCAACCAAGCCAATGATGACATTCAGGAAGATATGGCTCAGATGAGAACATAATTGGGTTTGGTACTAAAGCATGTGAGTGGGAGTGCGCAAAAGGTAAATGTGGTGAATTATCTAACTAGGTCTCCACCACCACCAGTTGAGGAGTGCTACTATGAGGAGGATGCATACTTGGTAAATGATCAGACGGGGGGTTTTCGAACCAACACCCAAGGTTTCAATTCGGATAATTGGCGCCAAGGTCAAGGAAACCAAGGTCGGAACTATGGAAGCTACAATCGTGAGGGTAACTACAACTATGAGGGTAACTATGTTCGTAATGAGAACTACAATCGCGACACCAACTACAACCGAAACAACTAAGGAAACAGGAATGATAAGGTTGGGCCCTATGTTCCTCCTGGTAATAGAGAGGGAAGTAGTAGTATGTCAAGAATTGAGGATCTGATAAAGAGGTTTGATGCAACTGATGAGATGTGAAAGAGATGTGAAACGACTTGTCTGGAATAGGTCAAAAAGTTGATGCACATATAGTGTCTATCAAGCAACTTGAGCAGCAGTTTAGTCAGTTGTCCACCAATGCAAATCCACGTCAGCCTGGCACACTTCCTAGTAACACCATCCAGAATCTGAAAAATGATGGGCATTGTATGGCAGTCACTACTCGCGGAGGAAAGCAGACCATTGATCCACCCATGTCGTCTGAGGTTGAAAAAGTGGTAGAGAATGATGATGATGAGATTGAGGTCACTGAAGCCCCAAAAAAAGTGCTGGAAAGAAAGCTGAGGTGACACAAAAGGTTGTTCTTATGCCTCGACCGCCGCCTCCGTTCCATCAGAGATTGGTGAAAAAGACCGAAGAGGGTAAATACCACAAGTTCATAACTATGTTGAAGCATCTTTCCATCAATATTCCGTTGATAGGAGCCTTGGAGCAAAGTTCTGGGTATGCAAAATTTATGAAAGATTTGGTGACCAAAAAGAGGGCTGTGAGTTTTGAGATGATCAGAGAATGCAACATTACAGTGCCATTGCTACTAGGTCACTTGTGCAAAAGAAAGAGGATCCTGGATCTTTCACCATCCCTTGCACCATTGGGGTTATGCACTTTGCGAAAGCTTTGTGTGATTTAGGTGCCAATATTAACTTGATGCCGTTGTCCATTTACAAGAAGTTGGGTTTAGGGGCTCCAAAACCGACTGCGATGCGTTTACTTATGGCTGACCGAACTTTGAAGAGACCTATTGGAGTGCTCCAAGATGTTCTTTTGAAAGTGGAGTCATTCTTCTTTCCAGTAGACTTTGTGATACTTGATTGTGAGGTTGATTTTGAGGTCCCCATCATCTTTGGGAGACCATTCCTTGCTACTGGGAATGCCTTAGTCGATATAGAGAGAGGGTTGATAAAGTTCTGATTGAACAACGAGGAGGTTACTTTTAACATTTGTAGGTCTATGAAACAGGAAAGTGATCTGAAAGCGGTTTTTGTGATAAATCACATTGTAGAGAAGGATTCTGAAGTGTCTATTGAAGAGAGGTTGGGTGTTGACGCACTAGCAACGGTAATAATGAATTTTGACAGTGATGGGATTGAGGACTATGATGAGTTAGTTGCCGCACTTGATAGGTTCGAATTCTATTCCAAGCCAAAAAGATTGGAGTTAGATATGAAGAATCGTGATTCACTGCCTGCAAAGCCGTCTGTAGATGATCCTCCAAAACTGGAACTCAAGGCTCTACCACCCCACTTGAGGTATGTTTTCTTGGGAAAGGATAGCACTTTACCGGTAATCATTGATGCGGATTTGAGTGTGGAGCAAGTTGAGGCCTTGGTTTCTGTATTAAAGAGGTTCAAAAGGGCTATTGGGTGGACTATTGCGGACATTATTGGGATCCCTCCGGGCATTTGTTCTCACAAAATCCAACTCATGCCGGACAGTAAGCCTAGTATTGAGCACCAAAGAAGATTAAATCCCCCTATGCAAGAGGTTGTGAAAAAGTAGATCATTAAATGGTTGGATGCTGGAGTCATTTATCCCATTGCTGATAGTAGTTGGGTGTGTCATGTTCAGTGTGTGCCCAAGAAAGGGGGAATCATCGTGGTTCCAAACGCTAAGAATGAGCTTATTCCAATGAGGTCGGTGACTGGTTGGAGAGTGTGCATGGACTACCGTAAACTAAATGCATGGACAGAAAAATATCACTTCTCAATGTCGTTCATGGATCAGATGTTGGATCGCCTCACTGTTAAGGGTTGGTATTGTTTTCTAGATGGGTATTCGGGCTACAATCAAATCTCCATAGCTCCGGAAGACCAAGAAAATACCACCTTCACTTGTCCTTATCGGACTTTCTCATTCAAAAGGATGCCATTTGGGTTGTGTAATGCTCCAGCGACCTTCTAGCGTTGCATGATGTCGATATTTTCAGATATTATGGAGGACACTATTGAAGTATTTATGGATGATTTTTTTGTGGTAGATGACTCGTTTGATGGTTTTTTGATGCATCTGGCCGAGGTACTGAAACGTTGTGAAGAGTGCAATCTTGTGCTCAATTGGGAAAAGTGCCACTTCATGGTGAAAGAGGGGATAGTTCTGGGTCATCGTATTTCTAAGAAAGGTATTGAGGTTGATAGAGCCAAAGTTGAGGTAATAGAAAAACTTCCACCACCTATCTCTGTAAAGGGTGTTAGAAGTTTTCTTGGGCATGCAGGTTTCTACCGGAGGTTCATAAAAGAGTTCTCCAAAATTGCACACCTATTGTGTAAATTGCTCGAAAAGGAGTCTAAGTTCTATCTTGATGATGCTTGTCTGAGAGCATTTGGAGAGTTGAAGGCCAAGTTAACTTCCGCACCTATCATTAATTCACCGGATTGGGGACAACCATTTGAAGTTATGTGTGATGTGAGCGGGGTGGCGCTTGGGGTAGTATTGGGACAGAGGTGAGAAAAGATTCTTCATCCGATTTACTATGCCAGCAAAGCTCTGAATGTGGCCCAAAAGAATTATACTGTGACTGAACAGAAACTCATTGCTGTGGTTTTTGCATTCGAAAAATTTAGGTCCAATTTACTTGGTTCTAAGGTCATAGTGCATACTGACCATTCTGTGTTGTTGTTTCAAGAGTTCGAGTTTGAGGTAAAAGATAGAAAGGGGACAAAAAATCAGGTTGTCGATTATTTGTCCAAATGAGAGGAGGAGGCTATGATCAAGTTTGAGGATGGTGTTGAAATTAATGATGCATTCCCTGATGAGCAAGTGTTGGCGGCTTCTTATGATCTTATCCCTTGGTTCACAGATTTTGCTAATTACTTGGCAAGCGATTTGGTTCCATCGGACTTGTCATTTCACCAAAGGAAAAAGTTTATGCATGATGTGAAGAAGTTCTTTTGGAATGAGCCTTACTTGTTTCGTATTTGTGCTGATGGGATTATTCGTCGCTGTGTGCCCGAGGTTGAGATGATGAGTATACTAGAGGCGTGTCATTCATCGCCTATCGGTGGGCACCATAGTGGTATTCGGACTGCACACAAAATCTTGCAGTGTGGGTATTACTGGCCTACCATCCACCTAGATGCTCATGATTTCGCCAAGTCTTGTGATTGTTGCCAAAGAGAAGGAGGAATTTCAAAGAAGCAAGAGCTACCTATGAATCCGATATTGGTGATTGAGTTATTTGATGTCTGGGGCCTTGACTTCATTGGTCCATTTGTAAGTTCACATGGGATGAAGTATATTCTTGTTGCGGTTGACTATGTATAGAAATGGGTGGAAGCAATTGCGCTTTCAAACAATGAGGGAAAGAGTGTCACCGCATTCCTAAAAAAAAGTATCTTCTCCAGATTTGGTACACCTAGGGAGATTATCAGTGATGGAGGTTCTCACTTTTGTATAAGTTATTCAAGGCACTGTGAGAGAAATATGGAGTTCGTCACAATGTAGCTACTCCTTACCATCCGAAGTCTAGTGGGCAAGTTGAGGTGTCAAACAGAGAGATAAAGCAAATCCTTGCAAAGACTGTGAACGCCAACACAACGGATTGGTCAAGAAGGCTTGATGATGCTCTATGAGCTTATCGCACAACATTCAAGACTCCCATAGGTACGTCCCCCTACCAACTTGTATATGGGAAGTCATGCCATTTTCCGGTAGAGCAAGAGCATAAGGCAATGTGGGCGCTGAAGAAGTTGAGTTTGGATTGGGGCGCCGCATCGAGTCAAAGACCGAATAACATGAATGAGCTTGATGAGTTTCGCCAAAAAACATACGAAAGTTCAGATGAAGAAGTATCATGATCAAAAGATTGAAAAGCGTGAATTCATTGTGGGTGATCTGGTGCTTTTATTCAACTCAAGGTTGCGCTTGTTTCCTGGCAAGCTCAAGTCCAAGTGGACCGGGCCATTCAGAGTCACACAAGTATTTCCACATGGAGCGGTCGAGCTCGAGAACAAGGAGGGAACAAGGTTTAAAGTGAACGGGCAGAGGATCAAGGTCTACTTGGGGAAATCTGAGAGTGTGCAAGAAGCGATCGAGGCCTACTATCTTGATGAATTCTGAGTAATCAAGGTGTCTATGTCATGCCGCGACGTTAAATCAAGCGTTGCTTGGGAGGCAACCCAAGATGTACAATCTAGCTAACTATAGGTTTTTATTTTCTATATAGGAGTTTTCTTCTTTTATTTTGATTGTTGGCTCTTTAGATAGGTGTTTTATTTTTGTATTAGTGTTGGCTAGATATAGAATAGGGTCCGTGTCTAAAAAGTGTCCAAAAATGTAAAAAGAAAGTCCTAAGGGTTGCTACGTGTGCAGGGACAAAAGGCAAAATCTGCAGAAAATAGTTGTGCAGTGGTCTACGGACCCCATCGACGGTCTGTTGGTACATCCACGGACCGTAAATGGGGTCCGTAGACCCCAGGTAAGTGTTCTCAATTTTTCTAAGTGTCAGAGTGACCTACGGTCCGTAGGTCAACCCACGGACCGTCGATGGGGTCTGGTGGGTCTAATCTAGGGTTCTGCCTGACCCGACCCGGACACCTTATAAATAAAAAATGCTCTCATTTTAAACTTCCCCCACTTCCATATTTCCCTCTCAACCATTTTTAAACCTTCCACATCCCTCTAATCACTCCTCATATCCCCATATCACTCCCCAAAATCATTTCACAAATCCCATAACTCTCTTCTTCTCTCCCAAATCAATCCCCACTTCCATTCTCCTTCCCCAACGATTCCACAGTCCAGGTTCGGTTTCAAAAGGCTAGCAAAGGGTCACAGATTTCATTGCAACACACACTCATCATCGTTGATTACTTGTTAGGTAAACAAATTTCTCCCAAACTTTGAATTATTTCATTGTTTCATCTGAAATCACATCGATGAACTTGACCTTGGGTTGTTAATCTCTTGTTGAATGTTGAATTGTAGTTAGAAACACCCTTGGTATGGTGGTATGTGAGTGTGTAGTAAATTAAAAACAACTAGATCAAAGTAAAAGGTCTAATTGGATGTTTTGACTTAGGGTTCGTAGTTTTGTTCTGTTAAAAAGTTGAATTATGTGTAATCAAAACCCTAAGGATGATAAACTACCATATATTGTGTTGAAATGCATGATTAGATCTAGGTTGAATGAATGATTGTTGAAAATATCAGTTTTCTAAAAGTTCACAGTGTGATGCCTGGCACAGAACTGACCTACGAACCCCATCCACGCATCGTAGGTCAACCTACAGACCGTAGGTAGGGGGTCATGGGTCAGTCGCATACGAAATTATATAAGTGTGGAACCACGGTGTGGACTACGGTCCGTCGTTTGATCGACAGACCGTTCTGCACATCCGTGGTTCCCACATAAGAGACCCAATTTTGGGTACTCTGACCTACGGAGGGGACCCACCGACCGTCGTTCCATCGACGGACCGTAGGTACCCACCGTGGGTCAACAGTTAGGCTACTGTCCAGAAATTTTTTGAGTTTTTGTTTGGGTCCGATTCTTGTTCTAAAATTTTTCCATGAGTCTTTGTGAATTGTTTTGGTACTAACTAAGCCTCCACATGTACCATGGCCCCCAAGCAAGCTCCAACCTATGCCGCTAAGGGAAAGTCCAAATCTATCGCTCATTCGCGATGTATGATCATTGAGGAGGACACTGATGACACATAGTACATTCCACCTCCCACCAGGACCTCCCCCGCTGCTCCCCACACTACTCGGAACAAAGCCCAGCAAGTGAGCTCCGACGTGGTCACTGCCCCTCAGTCTAAGGAGGGGGCCGCACAGATCGGATCACCGGCTAGCTCAGAGTCACAGGCTGGCTCAGAGTCACCATCCGGCTCCAGCTCTAGCAGCAGCACCGCCTCTTCGTCTGAGTCTGATAGCACGGGAGATATTCCAGTACCCCCCCCCCTCGTTCTGAGCCTCCAACGGTTGCTACGGAGCCAAACAGGTGGTGTGTGGAGGACCAATACCAGATATACACGGATGCTTACATCCTGAATGAGCACGACAAGATGGCCAGACTAGTCACTGAGAAGCGTCGGGTTCTCACAGGTAGCCTTCACACCGCACCAGTCATCGAGGAACTTTTCTGGATGCACAAATGTGAATGGATGTCACGGATCCCAGGAACCTACAGCGAGGAGATAGTCCAGGAGTTTTATGCTTCCTATGCGGCCACCGTCAAAAAATCCATCTCCAAACGGGCCAAGCCCATCGCTCCACCTCCACTCAAGTTCACCTTAGTGCGAGGCTTCACGGTCGATATATCATAGGTCACCCTTCACAGGTTCATCTATGTCTCAGACAACACTCTGCCCATCAATACAGAAGAGTTCAACTATAGGATGGGAATCATTCAGAGCGGGGAATTTTAGAGGAATGCCGAGCAGAGGGAATCCCTTGTAAGATGGCTGGCACGACATATTGCTACGGATATAGAGCGCGCTGAGTGGGTTCGGACTCCTAGCCTGGGTATCAAGAAGGCTACACTGAGCTTCGCTGCGAAGTTTTTCTGGTTGTTGGTTCGAAATAGACTATCCCCGACTCAAGCGGACAACGTGGTTACATGGGACCGGGCCGTGATGCTTGCAGCCATGGTAGCGGGCTTGGAGATCGACTTTGCCCACATATTGATAGCAGAGATCCATGAGAGGGCCTTTAAGGCCACCACCACCTTGCCCTTCCCGTGTCTCATCTTCCAGCTCTGTAGGGATGCGTATGTTCCAGTGTGGCATTGTGACCAGTTGCTTACTGCAACCAACACTCTGGATATCGGTCTTATTCAGGATGATTCTAATTTATCTGCACCTCGCAGGGAGCCACAGGTTGAGGTACCGCCGTTGGGTGATGATCTTGTTGCAGATGTGGAGAAGATACAGGTTAATGACACTTCCCCTCCAACCCCCACAGCGGATGCCCAGGCTCCTCTGTCTTCGACCACTAGTTAGGCCCCTAGCTCCTCTCGAGCCACTCCCCCTTCGAGGTCCACTCTCGTTCCTCTAGCTCGACTTCAGAAGCTGGAGACACAGATGGCCACACTCCTGCAGCATGTGAAGTCGTGGATGCAGCGCACTATTGCGGAGTCTGAGGCCAGGATGGAGCACATGATGAATCAGAAGATTCAGGCCGTTCATAAGCGCCTGTATGCTTTTGAGCTGCGAGTATTGGAGAGGCCAGCCCCGACCGTCGATGTCACCACCTTCCAGCAGGAATTAGTGAGCCTCCGTGCTGATGTTGCTGCACTTCTAGGCCCCCTAGATACTGAGCCAGAGTCTGCCCCGACAGCGGTGGAGGATGATGTGGTGATGACAGCCTTATTCAGCGATGCTATACCGCCACCAAATTCTTCCCGAGTTGCTGGGAAGCGCCACCACTCCGACTGTAGTTCTGATGATGCTGAGGTTTAGATATTAAGAAAGAAGTAGCGCCAGCAGTTGGAGAAGGCCACGAGGGCATCGTTACTGGATGAGGAGAGGAGACAGTAGCAGGCCCGAGAGATAGGTGTTGGCCCATATGGCAGTGTGAGCACTACTGAGGGTGCTACTTGTGTTGATGCGGGCGCTACTGATGGCGTCCCGAGTATTGATCCAGCAGACTCCGGGAAATCGGACCCACCCGTTTCTTAAAAAGGTCTTCGGTGAATTTGCGCCACAGGTTTGCTTCACCTTCACCCTATGCTTTATTTTTGTTTTTTGTGCATTGAGGGTAATTTCACTTTATTTTGTTGGGGTGGGGTGTGTAGAAGTAAGTAGAAGAATGAAAAGCATGATGGCATAATAGGCATGAAATTGATACATGTCCAAAATTTTGAAATGTACTAGATCTATAGTCTTGATGAGTTGAATGTGTTGGATCTTAACATGACATGATAAGGAACCGGTTTGACCTCATGACTTAAGCTACAACTTGAACTGGGTAATCTAATAATCTGATAATGAAACAATGTGCCAAGTGTGTGTGAGAAAAGTCTGAATGTTCATACAGTGTGTGCCAATCTAGAACTTGCCCCATTGGTCCTGCTAAGATAATCTAGGCTAGAAACCAGGAAATGATCATAGGCCCTTGTTTAAATAAGTCCACTATTACCTAAAATGATCCAACCAAATGAAATAAATGTTCCCCTTGATCCAAATATTTGAGCCTAAAATAGACCACTTCTTTCGATACACTTAACTCACCTTCCCTAAAATAATTGTTTTGGCCCTGGTCCCTCCTTGGACATGTGCACCTTGACTTAGGCCAAAAGCCTAAGTTGAGGGTGGCTAATTCAAAAAGTTACCTTGATCATGGCCTTGATCCGACATCGGATATCGTGCACCTGAACTCTTGCAAAATACATAAGTTGAGGGTGGCTGTGAAAAAAAAAGGAAACCGAGAGAAAAAGGGTATGAAAAGAGTTTTGTGTTGAAGAGAGAAAAAGAAAAGAAAAGATACAAAAAGATGTGACTTTGTTCAAAAGATGAATGAAAAAAGTGCTGAAAGAAACAAAGAAAAATGAAGTAAAAGAAAAAGAAGAAAAGTAGAAAAATATGAGCTATAAAGTCAAAGGTCACATCTATGTTGAAAAGAGTCAAGAGAAAGAAAAATAAATAAAAAGATGTCGAGAATTGGTCGAGAAAAAAGGTAAAAAGCCAATGTAATGACAAGGAGGGTAGAAAGTCACTAAAAAGTACCCAAATATATCCTACCTGACTCTGAACCTACGTTACAAGCTAGGAAAGTCCTATAGTCATCCTAGTGACTAGTTTGGAGAGTCTATGCAGTGAAAATAAGGGCAAGCCTATGGTATTGAGCACTACCTGTACTTGAAGTCACTTCTGAGCGTGAGTGTTGAATGAATCCTAAAACTAAAAATTCATATCTATCGTGTGAAAAAGGATTTCGTTTGAAGTGAGGACACTAGTTACATTGTTGGAGAGTTGGTACCTTGGTGATTGTGAAAAGTGTATGTTGTGGTGTCTATTGGTCGATCTATGTCATGTCTTGATCCGCGTGAGTTAGCTTATTAAGTCTAGACGAAAAGGTTTGCACTAAGTGAGGGATGTGATTGAGATTGCCATGTGATTGCTTGAGTTTGTATGTTTGCTTCTACACAAGTGCCGTTTAGAGTTTTAGTGTGTCGCTTGAGGACAACCAACAAGTTTAAGTTGAGGGTATTGATATACCGTGAATTTATGGTATTTTCGATACGTTTCACTTAGAGTTTGTGTGTGTCTTGGGCTATTTTGTGTTAGAATTAATGTTTTGTGTCTAATAAATGCAGGAAGTAAGCTTGGAATGCAGTTGATGGAGATGAGAGCTGAAATTATGCAGAAGGAGCCATCCACGAAATGATCCACGGACTGTAGGTCCTTTGACGGACCGTCGTTGGACAGGCGTAGATAGAGCATCAGGGAATTCTGACTAAGTGTGGAACTACGAAGCAACTGACGGACCGTAGGTCGACCCACGGGCCGTCCTGCACATCCGTCGATGGATTCAGAGAGTTGAAGTTCTAGTACCTGATGAAAATTCCTAAGTGTGGAACCACGGAAGGGGACTTACGGACCGTAGGTCGACCCACGGTCCATAGGTCGAATCGTCAACTGAAGCTGCGTTCCAGATAGCCTATTTCTTTATTTCGTTTCCTTTTTATTTAGGACTTGTTTTCTATAAATAGGAGTTATAAACCTCGTTTTTGGGGTTAGACATTATTGTTTACTACTAAGTATTGTTCTTGGAGAATTAATTTGCAAAATTTGAGCAATTAACTTTCCGTATTTAGTTTTATAAGATTTTATCTTTGAAATTCAATTGAAGATTTCGAATTTCATCAATTCTTCTTGTAAGTTCATGAATTCTTTTTACCCAATTATGAATTGTGTTCTTTCAAGCATGAGTAGCTAAATCCACAACTAGGGTTGTGGGAACCATGAGCAATTAACAACGTATGAATAATAATTAAGTAATTCTTGAATAGTGTTTATGCATGTATTGTTAATTCTTTCGCTTAGAAGTCTTTTTAACGGTGGCCAACGTTAGAACTCGCCCCGTTTCTACTTGCCGGACCAAGGAGGTAGTTAATGAGAAAAGAATTAACAACAGAGATTTAGTGGATGCTATCTAATAGTCTAATGTCAATTGGAGTGAGGGTGAAAACTAAGCCATACATTGATGTGATGACTAATCTGAGGTAAAGGTAAGGGTTAGTAAAGCATACACTCGTAGCCGGACCAAGGTGCGTAGTGACATTCCCTATTTGGAGGACCAATCACTTAGGGGTACATAACTTACCAACTTTGCATGTAAAACACTAGGAAAGGATTACTATTATTAGGATTACCGCGTTATGAGCTTATGAGGAACACATATACCCTAGTTTCTTTCTCATATTGATAACAACAAAGTTGAATCTCTCTTACTTGTTATTTAAATAACAATATGTTACTTGCTTACAAAATCCCCCCCTTTATTTACTTGTCTCGGAAATAATTTGACTAAACGGATATAATAGTGAGTTAAGTTTAAGTCTAAACCATTTTTCTCGTGGGCTCGACCCCAACCTACAAGTTGGGTTCTTTACTTGATAACGATCGCTTATACTTCTTTAGTGAGGTGTAATTTTAGCGTATCAACTCCAGCTGTCGCTCATGAATAGAAACCATCCTAGTCAGCAACTGAACTGCCTCCCTCATCCCCTGATCCCCAGTCTCTGGTGGAGGAACAATAGGTACTGGAGGTCCTCTGTCCCTAGCTTCCTCAGGTACCAATGGAACTGGTGAGGCTGGGGGTACTTCATCTCCTCGGGCTTCAACAGGTGTCGGGGAGGCTGGTACTAGAGGAACTGGATATTCACTTTGTGCCTCCGAAGGAAACCTATCCCTTTGACCCAATGGGGAACGGCTAGTACCTTTCCTTGGATCCATACCTATCTCTCGATATACCATCTTCGTAGTGAGTGTAGCCTGTTAAATAAGAAACATAAAGCACGATATAGATTTCAAATGTTCTTATACTTTTGCACTATAGCATGATCTATCAGTTTAATGAAATGTAACCATTCATAAATGTCATGTAGCCTCTTGATTATAAGTGTGGTGAACAACACACCCATAAACAAGACTCTACTAGACAAGGCTTGTGGACCCCCGTGATACGACCTGATCTGATACCAAGTTTGTCACGCCCCAAAATAGGTGGCGTAACTGGAACTCGATACCCTATTCAATCGATTTACACACTAAAACATACTAGCTAACCAAACTGTGAGACCAAAAGTGTAACACCCTGACTTTTTGGAACTCTAATTTAACACGTACCTTCGTGGAAAAACAAAGAGAGTGAGTAATAAATTAAGAATGATGTGTTATTTCATATTTTAAGTGTTCAAGGGTTGTATCTTAAGTTTTTAAGTTAGGTAAGTTGCAAAATAAAAGTTGGCGAAAGTTATCGTAAGTTCCTTTTTAAATATTTCTCTGAAATTTGGGTCAAATGTCTCGGAGGTTTTCTCCCAATCTATAAATCATTATGGGGCCTACGACCTAGAAAATCAAATTTCTACGAGTTTAGTTTCGAACGCATCAAACCATTCGTTCATACGACTTCAGAATAGAGAGATATTTACGTTTTTGTGAGACTGTGCAAGCAGGCACGTGAGGTGGGTCCCCTAGGTCGGTGGAACTCTTTATATATCTTCTTCTTTGACTTTTCTTCATTTTTTTTAAGTGAATAACCAGAAAACTTAGAAAACCCACTTCTAGGATCAACCAAATTATATATTTTCTCGACTTAAGTCCTTGACGAAAGTTGTTCTACGCGTTGAGCTCGTCATCATGGTATAATTTGTTT
>JAJONR010004404.1:0-46287 GCA_029582245.1 Solanum etuberosum
CAACTAGTGTAAAAGGATCCCATTTGGAAAGCCGGACTCAACTAGTGTAGAAGCTTTCACTTGGAATCCGGACTCAACTAGTGTAAAAGCTTCCATATCATATATAATATCCACTCGGTGCTAAGCATTAATTTCCACGGGGTTCATATTAAGTCTTGACTTAGTTCATCATCAATGAAGGAATGTCTTGACACTCAATCCAACATAAATCATAGAATAGCTCCTAGATTCAAATAGGTGAGAAAGCCTTTCAACCTTAGAATCATCATATTGTAAGAAAACCTTTCACATCATATCATATTCATGCATAGGTGTGTATATGAGAACATCCTTTCAACAACACAACAATTGCATCATAATCATAGACACTTCACTCTCAAAGTGTTCATAAAGCATATACCTAAATCTCATAAACATACATAATTCTCATACTTTGCCCTTCAAGGATCAAAGATCATATTCAGTCAACACATCTAGAATTCACTACATTAGACATGGCTATAATCATAAGTCAAGTGACTCAATCACTACTTGCATATTTCTATAGCATTCTCCCTTCATCGATCAATACCCATATACAAGATCATAATTGGGAAATATGGGGATTTCATGGATTCTTGAGGAATTCAACATAAAACCATAGGCAATCATCAATTTATACACAATGCGACATAATTCAATCATTAAAAAATGATTTTGAATGGAATCCATTAGTTTGGAATCAAACCCTAACTTTTGGGGAATTTCTAGTTTTGAAATTGGAGTTTGAAGAGACTTCATAGATGAAGGTTATCCATGGATGAAGGACTACCATACCTTGATCAACAATGCCCAATGAATGATGTGAGAAACCTTGCTCCTTGAAACCCTAGCCCCAACTTCCTTCTTCTTCTTCCTTGAGTTCTAGATAGAATTTTTGGAGCGGATGATGTTTTGGGAATAGATTTGTGTTTTAGGAATAATGAGATGAATGACTTAATTTAGGGGTCTAAAATCCTTATATAGGTGGTAAAAATTAGAGTAAAACGACACCACTTAATATTAATTAAAACCGGAAAACCCCAAAGTTCCCCTAAACTTAACCACAAAACCAGCTCCCAGGTCACCATCCACAAGCCTCACTGACGGACCGTGGTTAGACCCACGGCCTGTGCTGGTGAACCGTGGTTTGGGTTCTGGGAGTCTGCTTTCAGGACTTGGACCTACGGCCCCATCCACCACGTGTGGACCCACCCACGGGGATTAGGTCTAGCCATGGTTTACTGATTTTGGGCAGTTTTCGAGGGTCCTCCTCAAGGACCCATGGTTGGTCCTTGGGGGGGTCGTACCTTGATGTTCTAACACGAAACCCTCTATTTTTAAGTACGGGGATTACATCTATGACTCTAACCCTTACGTTAAGCTCTAGTTTAGCCTACTAATTTCTGGGGTGTTACAATATCTCTCCTTTGGGAACATTCATCCTCGAATGACGATCTAGACACCTTATAGAACTAAAGATTCAAGACTAGCAACCCATCATGCATGCAACAACAAAATAATGCACAATTCAAGGGAGGTAACATCAACTCCATCTCAAACATAAGCAATGCATCACAAGGAAGTAGGCACTACATCGACCAACCATTATGCATGAAATCTCAACATTTCTCATATTCATGGGAGGAACTACCTTTTCCAACTAAAAGCATGCTCAACACAATCTCATGGAGCCCTTATGCAATATACTTTCAAAAAGCACAACTAAAGCATGTTCAACAAGTCATCTCATGAAGCATATAGGCAACTTCTTAATCAATGCACATCAACATGAGGAAAATCAATCATGAAAACACATTTTCTTACTATACATGAATTTCTCAAGAACATGCATAACATAGGGAAATCATGGAAAACTCTAATAACACACATGACTCCCAGAACAAGGAAAACTCAAGAGGAACTACTTACCTCAAGCTAGGGTAGGAGTAGAAAGAAAAAGATGAGGATAGCGGGACTTCATATCGGCCTCGGCCTCCCAATTAGCAACCTCAACTAGATGATTCCTCCATAAAACCTTCACAGAGGCTATTTCCTTGTTTCTCAACCTCTTAACTTGCCGGTCTAGAATATCTACCGGAACTTCCTCATATGAAAGACTTTCATCAACCCCAACCCTTCTAAGGGGATAACGAATGCCGGATCTCCAACACACTTCTTGAGCATGGAAACATGAAACATCGGATGTACCGAAGCCAACTCACTTGGCAAATCTAACTCATAGGCAACTTTATCAATACGCCTCAAATTTTGGTATGGGCCTACATACCGGGGATTAAGTTTCCCTTTCTTGCCAAATCTCATCACACCCTTCATAGGTGAGATTTTCAAATAGACCCAATCGTTAACTTCAAATTCTAGATCCCTTCTCCTCACATCGACATAAGACTTTTGCCGGCTTTGGGCCATCCTCAATCTATCTCTAATGAGTTGAACTTTCTCAATGGCCTCTAGAACCAATTTAGGACCTATCAAAGCCATTTCCCCTACCTCAAACCAACCAATAGGAGATCTACACATCCTACCATGCAAGGCCTCAAATGGATCCATCCCAATACTTGAGTGATAGCTATTATTGTAGGTAAAGTCTACTAATGGCAAATGGTCATCCGAATTACCTTCAAAGTCAATCACACAAGCCCTTAACATATCTTCCAAAGTTTGGATGGTGCGCTCCGCTTGCCCATCGGCTTGGGGATGAAAAACCGAACTAAGCTTAACCTTGGTGCCTAGGCCCTTTTGAAAAGACCTCCAAAAATGAGAAGTAAAATGAGGGCCACGATCAGAAATGATGGATAACGGTACTCCATGCAACTTCACCATTTCCCTTATATACAACTTAGCATAGTCATCCGCTGAATAAGAAACCTTGACAGGAATAAAGTGTGCCGATTTGGTCATCCGATCTACAATAATCCATATAGAGTCACGTTGTCTTCGGGTCTGTGGCAAACCCACAATAAAGTCCATATTTATTTCTTCCCACTTCCAAGTGGGAATACCTATATCTTGGGATAAACCTCCCAGTCTTTGATGCTCAACCTTAACTTGTTGACATTTGGGGCATTTAGCCACAAAGTCCGCGATATCTTTTTTCATCCCATTCCACCAATAGACCACCCGTAATTCACCGTACATCTTGGTGGCTCCCGGGTGAATAGAATACCGAGAACTATGAGATTCCTACAAGATTAGCTTTCTCAAGTCATCTACATTAGGAACACATAAACGGCCTTGATATCTAAGTACACCATCTCCCCCTGGGGAGAAAGCCTTTACAGAATTCTGAAGTACCGCCTCTTTCAATTCAACCGAAATAGGATCAAGGCCTTGCTTAGACTTCACATACATTACAAAGGATGATTCGGAACCATTATGGACCATAACACCACCCTTGGTGGAATCCACTAATTGAACACCTAACCGGGCTAACCTATGAACATCCCGAACCAACTCTTTCTTATCATCATCCACATGAGCAACACTTCCCATAGACAATCTACTAAGAGCATCCGCTACCAAATTGGCTTTGCCATGGTGATAAAGAACACTCATGTCATAATCTTTCAATAATTCAAGCCACCTTCTTTGGCAAAGATTCACATCCTTTTGACTAAACACATATCTTAAACTCTTGTGATCGGTGAACACATCAACATGAACCCCATATAGATAATGCCTCCATATCTTTAAGGCAAAAACAACCGCCGCTAACTCAAGGTCATGGGTAGCATAATTCTTCTCATGGACGTTAAGTTGCCTTGAAGCATAAGCAATCACCTTACAATATTGCATAAGCACACATCCCAACCAAACTCTAGAGGCATCACAATACACCACAAAACTGTATGTACCTTCCGGTAAAGTCAACACCAGAGCGGAAGTAAGTCTATCTTTCAACTCTTGGAAACTTTTCTCACAAGCTTCCGACCAAATGAACTTAGCCTTCTTTTGAGCCAAAGCCGTCATCAGAGAGGCAATGGAAGAAAAGCCCTTAACAAATCTTCTATAATAACCAGTCAAACCCAAAAAGCTTTTAATATCTATCGGTGATAGAGGTCTAGGCCAGCTCTTGACCGCATCCGTCTTAATTGGATCCACCTCAATACCCTTGCTTGAAAAAATATGGCCTAAGAAATCCATGGACCTCAACAAAAATTCACATTTGCTAAACTTTGCATAAAGTTGATGGTCCTTAAGAACTTGCAATACAATTCTCAAATTGTCAACATGCTCATTCTCACTCCTTGAATAGATCAAAATATCATCGATAAATACTATCACAAACATGTCAAGATATTGTCGGAATACTCTATTCAGCAAGTCCATGAACACCGCCGGAGCGTTAGTCAAACTAAAGGACATTACTAGAAACTCATAGTGACCATATCGGGTCCTAAATGCCATTTTCGGAATATTTCCTCCTTTCACCCTCAATTGGTGATAACCCGACCAGAGATCAATCTTAGAGAAATAACTTGCCCCTTGTAGTTGATCAAACAAATCATCTATCCTTGGAAGAGGATACTTGTTCTTATGGTCACTTTGTTCAACTGACGATAATCGATGCACATACAAAGAGACCCATCTTTCTTTTTCACAAACAACACTGGAGCACCCCAAGGAGAGATGCTTGGCAGGATGAAACCTTTATCCGAAAGATCCTTCAATTGTTCTTTCAACTCCTTAAGTTCCGCCGGAGCCATTCTATAAGGAGGAATAGAGATAGGTTGTGTATCTCGAAGAAGGTCAATACCGAAGTCTATTTCCCGCTGGGGAGGAATACCGGGTAGATCATCGGGATCTCATTTACAATGGGGACCGACTCAGGAGAAGGGGTCTCAGAATCTACATCCCTCACCCTAACAAGATGGTAAATACAACCCTTGGAGATCATCTTTCTAGCCTTCAAACATGAGACAAACTGACCCTTAGGCATAGAATTTCCCCCCTTCCACTAAAGGACAGGCTCACTAGGGAACTGAAACTTGACCACCCGTCTTCTAGAATCAATCGATGCATAACAGGAGTGCAACCAATCCATACCAAGTATAACATCAAAATCTAACATGTCTAGCTCTACCGAACCAACAAGAGTAACTCTATGGGATAGGGAAACGGGGCCTCTTCTATAAACCCTCTTAGCCACCACAGAATCACCAACAGAAATAGAGACAGAAAAAGGTTCTAACAACACATCAGGGAGCATATGAAATCTCATTGCCACATATGGCATCACAAACGAAAAAGTAGCACCAGGGTCTAACAAAGCATACATATCTATATGGAAAACTTTTAACATACCGGTAACCACGTCCGGAGAATTCTCTTGTTCACCTCGGTTTTTGAGAGCATAAAAGTGGTTTTGCGTGGGAGCATTGGAGTTTGAACCGCTAGGAGGAGCTTGGTTGCCCTCTCTTCCTTGAACCTTAAGCATTGGACAATCTTTCATATTGTGACCACTTTTTCCACAACCATAGAAACCATCCGTGCCAACTAGCAACTTACCATCATGCTTCCTTCCACACTTCGTACAAGTAGATCTAACCACATCAGAACCACTACCATTACCTCCTTGAGGTTTAGGGTTGGACACCCTATCTTTGTTGACCGTTGGAGCACTAGAGGAACCTTGGATGGAAAACCTTTGTTTAAACCTTGGTCTACCTTGTCCATCGGACCTAGCATTGGAGAAGTTCCCATGACCGGTCCTAGCTCTTTTCACCACCCTATTCTTTTCTTTGAGTTTCAATTCCTCAATTTGTTGGGCGTACACCATAAGACGTGAGATATCCATATCATGATGTAGCATTGCCGTACGACATTCTTTTTCTACCATGTCGGACACGCTCGTCAAAAACGTACTCATCTTATCCCTCGAATCTGCCACCATAGTTGGAGCATACTTGGATAATTGAGTAAGCTTTAGGGTATACTCCTTCACACTCATACCTCCTTGATGAAAGTTAATAAACTCTTCCACCTTAGCTTCCCTCAACTCTCGGGGAAAGAACCTATCAAGAAACACCGATTTAAACAATTCCCACTCTATGGGACTTGCTGCTACCGGCCTACCGTCCTTCTATTGATTATACCACATTGAGCAACACCTTTCAATTGGTAAGCGGCTAACTCCGCTTTCTCTACCGAAGTCACCCCCATAATAGCAAGTACTTTATAAACCTTATCCATAAATTCTTGAGGATCTTTCTCAATTTTGGAGCCATAAAACTCCAGAGGGTTTATCCTAGCAAAGTCCCTCACTCTTGAAGCCACGAAATTCACATTAGGATTCACAGGAGCTAAAACATCTCTATTGGCTTGATCCACCAAAACTTGGGTCAGCATTTGAAAAGCTGGCCTAACCTCCACATTTGACATAGCCGTAGGATCAATCGGGGCTTGAGGAGCTTGAGGAACTTGAGGAGTAGCTCCTTGTTCCACATTTTCACCCTCCATCCTTCTTGCATTAGGCCTTCTAGTATTCATATCCTGAAGAACATAGGGCAAGGATTAGAAGGAAGACCTTATAGAGATAAACTATATCGCAAGACTTAAGAGTAACGAAAGAAGTCAAATTTACTAAGAATCTTGTAGCTTCTCATTCATAAATGTGGCGCGCTTCACACTCATGAATAAAACTCTACTAGACGTGGCTTATGAGACATAATCCTAGAATCATTCTAAACCTTGTGCTTTGATTACCAAGTTTGTCACGACCCAGGGGTACCCCTTAGATGTAACATGGCGTATAGAACTCCGAAGGACTCCATAAAAGCCACTTAGCATATCATAACATAATCAATACAACAATAAGAGTAAAAATACATTTCAAGTATAAAATTTTCATGAAAGAAAAGCGGAAGTCTAGACACTAAGTGTCAACAAAGCCATCTATTACAATATTAGAATGAAATAGGGCCTAGCCTATACAACATGTCCAAAAAGGGAAATACATGAAACAAAATTACAATGAGATAACATCCATTCTAGAACCATGAGGACTCACCAAAAAGCTAGGAGAATAATCAAATAAAAGCTTTAGCCACTACGGTGATCACCTTGAGAACCGGACACTACACTTGGGAAAAATGTAGAAAAAGTAGGTGTTAGTAAAAAGATGCACTAAGTATGATTGCCATGCATAAAAACATTGAAAACATGCTAAAAGGGACATTTTTTTTGAATGTATGCAATTTACCAAGTTAAAACATCATCATAGTCATAGTGGAAAAGCATAAGTCATAAACATAATCAAAATAGTCATAATCATCATAAAATCCTATGAGGACTCATATACAAAGCTTATTAAGTAACCATACTTCATAATTCATATAATTAATCTTATTTGTTTTTGTGGGAACTAGCCTTAACCGACATGAGACCATGTGAGCTATACATGATCCACCGGTGTTACCCATCCCGAAAAGGGGTGTTCAACTTGCCTAAGGTAGAACCATACATTTAGCTTAGGTGGATCCACTAGCTAAAAACCTATGGGGCCACATAGTTTATGGGATAATGAGATTGCTACTAGAAACCCGGACTCTACTTGCGTATAAGGTTTCCATCTCATGAGACATACATTGGGAACCCGGACACAACTAGTGTAAAAGGATCCCATTTGGAAAGCCGGACTCAACTAGTGTAGAAGCTTTCACTTGGAATCCGGACTCAACTAGTGTAAAAGCTTCCATATCATATATAATATCCACTCGGTGCTAAGCATTAATTTCCACGGGGTTCATATTAAGTCTTGACTTAGTTCATCATCAATGAAGGAATGTCTTGACACTCAATCCAACATAAATCATAGAATAGCTCCTAGATTCAAATAGGTGAGAAAGCCTTTCAACCTTAGAATCATCATATTGTAAGAAAACCTTTCACATCATATCATATTCATGCATAGGTGTGTATATGAGAACATCCTTTAAACAAAACAACAATTCCATCATAATCATAGATACTTCACTCTCAAAGTGTTCATAAAGCATATACCTAAATCTCATAAACATACATAATTTTCATACTTTGCCCTTCAAGAATCAAAGATCATATTCAATCAACACATCTAGAATTCACTACATTAGACATGGATATAATCATAATTCAAGTAACTCAATCGCTACATGCATAATAATATAGCATTCTCCTTTCATCAATCAATACCCACATTACAAGATCATAATTGGGAAATATTAGGATTTCATAAATTCTTGGGGAATTCAACATAAAACCATAGGAATTCATCAATTTATACACAATGTGACATAATTCAATCATTAAAAATGATTTTGAAAGGAATCCATAAGTTTGGTATCGAGACCTAACTTTTGGGGAATTTCTAGGTTTGAAATTGGAGTTTGAAGGGACTCCATGGATGAAGGCTATCCATGGATGAAGGACTACCATAACTTGATTAACAATACCCAATTAATGATGTGATAAACCTTTCTCCTTGAAACCCTAGCCCCAACTTCCTTCTTCTTCTTCCTTGAGTTCTAGAGAGAGAATTTTTTGAGAGGATGAAGTTTTGGGAATAGATTTGTGTTTTAGGAATAATGAGATGAATTAATTAATTTAGCGGTCTAAAATACTTATATAGGTGGTCTAAATTAGATTAAAACGACACCACTTAATATTAATTAAAACCGGAAAACCCTAAAGTGCCCTTAAACTTAACTACCAAACCAGCTCCCAGGTCACCATCCACGAGCCTCACTGACGGACCGTGGTTGGACCTACGGCCCGTGCTGGTGAACCGTTGTTTGGGTTCTGGGAGTCTGCTTTCAGGACTTGGACCTACGACCCCATCCACGAGGCGTGGCCCCACCCAAGGGGCGTGAGTCCTGTCGTGGTTCATTCATTTTGGCCAGTTTTCCAGGGTCCTCCTCATGGGCCCATGGTTGGTCCATGGGGGGTCGTACCTTGATGTTCTAACACGAAACCCTCTATTTTTAAGTACGGGGAGTTACATCTATGACTCTAACCCTCACGTTAAGCTCTAGTTTAGCCTACTAATTTCTGGGGTGTTACAATAAAGAACTTCAAAGGCGCCCATACCAATACTAGAATGGTAGGTATTATTATAAGCGAATTCTATCTATGGCAAGTGATCATCCCAACTTCCCTTAAAATAGATGACACATTCCCTAAACATATCCTCGAAGGTTTGGATTGTTCGCTCCACTTGTCCATCGGTTTGTGGGTGAAAAGTCATGCTATGATTTACCTTCGTGCCAAGACCCTTTTGGAACAACTTCAAAAATTGAGAAGTAAACTGAGTACCCCTAACAGAGGTAATGGACAATGGCATACCATGCAACCTTACCATTTACCTCAAATATAACTTGGCTTAGTCCTCTGCCGAATAGGAAACCTTGATGGGAAGGAAATGAGCCAATTTCGTCATCTGATCTACTATCACCCAAATAGAGTCATGTTGTCGCTTGGTGCGAGGCAAACCAACAATAAAGTCCATATTCAAGCCTTCCCACTTCTAAGTAGGAATGCTAATATCTTGAGACAAACCTCCCAGTTTATGATGCTCAAGCTTAACTTGTTGGCAATTTGGACACTTAGCCACAAATCCCGCAATATCTTTCTTCATTCCATTCCACCAATAGACTTCCCCTAAATCACGGTACATCTTGGTGGCTCCTGAGTGAATGGATTACTGTGAACTTTGGGCTTCAGCTAAGATCTGTTCCCTCAAATCATCTATATTTGGAACACATAAACAGCCTTGGTATCTAAGTCCTCCATCTCCTCCTTGGGAGAAAGCCTCAACGGATTTCTTAAGTACCACCTCTTTCAATTCTATCAAAATTGGATCAAGACCTTGTTTAGCTTTAGCCTCGGCTACAAAAGATGATTCGGAACCATTGTGAACCATCATACCACTCTTGGTGGAGTCCACTAGTTGAACACCTTATCGAGCCAATCTATGAATATCTCGAACCAACTCTTTCTTTTCCTCATCAATATGAGCCACACTACCCATAGATAACCGACTAAGAGCATCCGCCACCACATTAGCTTTGCCGGGGTGATAAAGAACACTCATGTCATAATCTTTCAATAACTCAAGCCACCTTCTTTGGCGAAGAGTCAAATATTTTTGATTAAACACATATTGCAAACTCTTCTTGTCGGTAAACACATCAACATGAACTCCATACAAATAATATCTCCAAATCTTTAGAGCGAATACGACCGCCGCTAACTCAAGGTCGTGAGTAGGATAATTCTTCTCATGCACTTTAAGTATCCTTGAGGCATAGGCAATAACTTTCCCATTTTGCATTAAGACACACCCTAGCCCAATTCTCGAAGCATCACAAAAAAACCACAAAACCATCCGTCCCTTCCAGTAAGGTCAACACCGCAGCGGAAGTAAGTCTACCTTTCAAATCTTGGAAACTTTTTTTACACGCTTCCGACCATAAGAACTTAGCCTTCTTTTGAGTCAAGGCTATCAAAGGAGAGGCAATGGAGGAAAACCTGTCAACAAATCTTCTATAATAGCCAGCCAAACCCAAAAAGCTTCTAATATCCGAAGGAGTTAGAGGTCTAGGCCAACTCTTGACCGCACCCGTCTTCTTAGGATCTACCTCAATACCCTTGCTTGACACAATTTGACCAAGGAAAGCTATAGACCTCAACAAAAAATGACATTTTCTAAACTTTGCAAAAAGTTGTTGGTCCTTGAGGATTTGCAATACTATCCTCAAATGATGAATATGCTCATTCTCACTTCTTTAATAGATCAAAATATCATCGATAAACACAATCACAAACATGTCTAGATATCGCCTTAACATTCTATTCATCAAGTTCATAAACGCCGCCGGAGCATTAGTCAAACCAAAAGACATCACCAAGAAATCATAATGACCATATCGGGTTCTAAAAGCCATCTTCGGAATATCATTTTCTCTCACCTTTAGTTGGTGATAAACCGATCGAAGATCAATCTTAGAGAAATAACTTGCCCCTTAAAGTTGATCAAATAAGTCATCTATCCTTGGGAGAGGATACTTGTTCTTAATAGTCACCTTGTTCAACTGACGATAGTCAATGCACATATGAAATGAACCATCCTTCTTTCTAATGAATAAAATCGGATCACCCCATGGAGAGATACTCGGTCTGATGAAACCCTTGTCTAACAGATCCTTCAATTGTTCTTTCAACTCCTTAATTTTCATCGGAGCCATACGGAAAGGAGGAATAGAGATAGGTTGCGTATCTGGGAGAAGGTGAATACCGAAGTTTTTTCCCATTCGGGAGGAATACCAGGTAAGTCATCTGGGAACACTTCCGAAAACTCATTTACAACGGGGACCGACTCAAGAGAAGGGGTTTTAGAATCTAAATCCCTCACCCTTACTAGATGGTAAAGGCAACCCTTAGAAATCATCCTTCTAGCTTTTACACAAGAGACAAACTAACCCTTAGGCATAGAATTTCCCCCCTTCCACCCTAGGATAGGCTCATTTGGAAACTGAAATTTGACTACCCGAGTTCTACAATCAATAGAGGCATAACATGAATGCAACCAATCCATACCAAGGATGACATCGAAGTCTAACATATCAAGCTCTACCAAGTCAACAAGATTAACTCTATGGGATAAGGAAACGGGATATTTTCTATAAACCCTTTTTGCTACAATAGAATCACCAACATGGGTAGAGAGAGAAAAAGGTTCTAATAACACATCGGGGAGCACATCAAACCTCATGGCCACATAAGGAGTCACAAAGGACAAGGTAGAAGCAGGGTCAAACAAAGCATATACATCTATTTGGAAAACATTCAACGTACCGGTAACCACATCAGGAGATTCCTCTTGATCACCTCTAGTCTGAAGAGCATAAAAACTGTTTTGCTTAGGAGCACTAGCACCCGAACCACTTGGACCTGATGAAAGGTAGGGTTGAGACCTACGTCGAGCATCTCCCTCATTCTTGGCAACCAAAGGACAATTACTTATCTTGTGATCCATCTTAACACAACAAAAGAAAGCATTAGAACCCGCTAGACACTTACCCTCATGATTTCTTCAACACTTAGCACAAGTAGGCATCGAGGATCTACTACCATAACCTTGAGGTTTAGGGTTAGACACCCTTTCATTGCTAGACATTGGAGGATCATTAGAAGAACCTTGCCTGGAGAACTTTTGCCGAAACCTTGAACGACCCCATCCACCGGACCTATAATGTGAAAAGTTACCATCATCCGTTGTTTCCCTCTTTGCTTCCCTAGATCTTTCCTTAAGATTTTCCTCTTCAATCTGTTGGGCATGCACCATAAGATGATAGATGTCCATGTCATGAACAAGCATAGCGGTGCAGTATTCTTTGACTACCATGTTGGACACTCCCGACAAGAACTTACTCATGTTAGTTCTACGATCCGCTACAATAGAAGGGTCATATTTGGACAACTGAGTGAACCACAATGCATACTCCCTCACACTCATGTTTCCTTGCCTAAGGTTAATGAACTTGAGCACCTTGGCCTCTCTCATCTCAAGAGGGAAAAATTGATTAAGAAAACCACTTTTGAACCTTTCCCACTCTATGGGACCCACTTCTCCCGGCCTTGCCTCTTTCCATTGATTGAACCAAATCTGAGAAACCCCTTTGAGTTGGTAAGTGGCCAATTCCACCTTCTCTACCAGAGTCACTACCATAATACCAAGTATCTTATATACTTCATCGATAAACTCTTGAGGATCTTCCTCGGCTTTGGAGCCATAAAATTTTGAAGGGTTCATCTTTGTAAAGTCCCTCACTCTTGCCGCCATCGTACCCACATTTGGGTACATGGGAGCTACCACCTCTCTATTTGCTTGAGCCGTCACGGCTTGATCCAATACTTGGAAAGTCGACCTAAACTCCGCATTTGTTACATTCTCAGCCAAAGGATCAATCGGAGGTTGAGGAGGAGCTTGGGGAGGAACTTCTTGGCCCACATTATCTCCCTCAGTCCTTCTAGCATTAGCCCTTCTAGTAGTCATACCCTGAAAACCATCGGGTAAGGATTAAGAGAAAGACTTTATAGAGCTAACTCCATAGCACGACTTAGAGAAATGAAGAGGTGAAGTTTCCTAAACAGCCTCTCATTCATAAATGTGGCGCGCTTCACACTTATGAACAAGACTCTACTTGACGTGGTTTGAGACATCCTAGAACCATTCTAAACATTGTGCTCTGATTAACAAGTTTGTCATGACCCAGTGGTACCCCCTAGATGTAACAAGGTGTACAAGACCCCGAGAGGCCTCATACAAGCCACTTAGCATATCATAACATAAAGTAATTGAAATGATGCGGAAAATTTAAAACATTTCAAAACAATCAAAGTCTTTATAAAACGAGCGGAAGTGTAATACAATTGTCTCAAACCATCTAACCAACAAAAATAAAGTCTTGGGCCACAGCCCATACAATTGTCCAAGACATAAAATGAAAGACAAGAAAGAAAGTGGTGATCACATCCTCGAATACAATGAGGACTCACCAAATCTTCACTCCGTGATCAACTATGAACTTAGCCACGAGTGTGAGAATCAATATCGCCGGACCCTACATTTGATAAGAATGTAGGCAAAGTATGTGTTACTACAATCATGTACTAAATATGATAGCTAGCATAGACAACATAAACGTAATGGTTAGTCAATATAAACTATAAGCACAATCAATGCACATAAATCATCATCATAATAAGAAAGGAACACTTCTCAAGCAACCTTACTTATCCTTAGTCAAGACTTGGGTCATCCGCCTCTAGTCAATCTTACCTCATGGAAGGCATCTCAAGCAACAATCGAAGATACTCATTTTCATAACATAATCACATTATTCATACTTAGTTTTGAAGAGATGGGGACTCTCTTCTTTGCCTAACTTATAAAGGATAATGGGTATTCGCCTCTTGCCTTACTTACTTTAAGATCATGGGTACTCGCCTCCAAAATCACATCATATGACACAGGTACTCGCCTCCACATCATTCATCATAATAGGAACGTAGGGAATCACTTCTCGTTCAATACTAAGGAGTAAGGGAATCACCTCATATCCTTCACATATGGAGGTCAAGGGTAGTCGCCTCTAGCCTCATCAATTACATAGTGTTTTAGTCTAGATTAATTTTAGATGAGCAATCCTTTCAACCTAGAATCATTCATGTGAGTAAACCTTTCACTTTCATACATTTATAATTAAGAAATTCATGTGGGAAGTATCCCTTCTACAACAATAACATCAATTACCAACAATTCATATCATAGGATTTAATCTCAAAGCACTACATCTCATGATCATAATCTATGCTTTATTCTCATGCAATTGTAATCATAATTCATCAATCCTATAAGGAAATATCTAAACCCATAAAGTTTCCCTTCAAGGCATCACCCCAATTTATCAATGCTAGGTTAGAATCATAGGATAGGCATGGCTACATGTTAAACAATCATAATCCACTCAATGGGATCAACATTCATCATAACCCACAACATTAGAAGAAACCCTAGCTAGAATTGGGGAATTCTTCATCAAATTGGGGGAATTATAGGGGACTCCAATGGAGGAAGGATCCCATCGATGAAAAGCCATCATACCTAGTCACAAAGCCCACAAAAACTTGAAGATTGGGAGACTTGATCTTGACCTAGCTTCAATCTCTTCCTCCTTCTTCCACCTTCTAGAGAAAGAATATTTGAGAGAGAGTTTGGGTTTTCTTTTGGGATTTGAGAGAATGACTTGAATGGGGGATTTTGGGGGTTAAAATTACTTATATAGGTGTTATAGACTTAGGCAAAACAACACCACTTTAATTTAATTAAAACCGTAAAAGACCCATAAGTCCCTAAAATAACCGTCCAGTCGTGAAACATGGATCCCCGACTGACGGACCGTCGACTGACCTACGGCCCGTCCTGGTCAGTCGTGGTTCGGTTGTCAGAGACTTAAATTTTGGCCTTTTGACCTACGGCTGTTGGACCACGGGGCGTGGACCAATCTACAGTCTGTAGGTCCCATCGTGCTCCATGCCTGGACAACTTCAGGTGGCCCTCTCCACGGCCCCACTTATGGCTCGTAGTTCGACTCACGGCCCATGGTTGGGCCCTCGTGGATGGCACCTGTAAGTCCTGAAAAGCTACTATATTTCTCTCTTTCGAATCTGGGGTGTTACATTATGACTTGTTTGGATGGGTAGAATGGTCTTGAATGACATTTTCATCAGGTTCATTAGCACTAATATGTATGTTTTTTTCTAGTAAGACCTTTTTTTTGGGTCCCTCGGTTTCTGGTGTGGTTTTAGGCACTAGATTGCTTTCTCTATATTAATTAATGTATTAACTTTTGTCAATATTATTTGTAAATGACCCTTGTTGTTTTTTGTCGATTCTATTAAATCTAGAATATTGTTTACAAATGTATTCAATATACAGTTTACATTCTTGGGACTCAAATAAGCTCTAGGCATCAAAACCAACTTTTGGCCTTTGTTGTGTCACTACCTAAAATTACATCGTGAGGGCACCTATCATAAACCCCGTAGTAGTCAAGAATAAATTCAAAGAGGAAAGCAATAAATATAATTAATCAAACTATGTTGAAATAATAGAAGTACAAGGGTGGGGCCGTGGTATAGGTATATACAAAATGGTACAATATATAAAACAACAATCCAAACGTGACCAAAAAGGATGAAATATACAAAGAGACAAATCCAGAACTCATGTACATGTATAAGAGCATATTAGTACATCAAAGTCTATACATCAAATCTGCCTATAAAAATACAAAAATATATAGACAAATAGAAAAGAAGGATAGAAGATCATCTCGAGACGCCAAGAGCTCTCCACGACCAAAAGGTACAACGACCACATGAGACATCAATTCAGTGAGGGTAGCTCGTGCTAGAGGCATGATCTGAAAGAAGATGCAAAAATGTAGCATGAGTACAAAAGGACGGGGTACTCCTAAGGTATCATAGGCCTAGTAAGCATAGAAAGATCATATAATAATAATAATAATAATAATAATAATAATATAATAATAATAATAATAATAATAATAATAATAATAATAATAATAATAATAATAATAATAATCAAATAATAAGGAGTATTATTTCACTAACACGATGAATCAATAACTAACTGGAATAAACCAGAACCATGGATAGTAACGAAGCTAAACAAGGAATCCCTTCCATAAAAGTTAAGCTACTCACATACAGACATACAACACAAGGTGATGCAATGTTTATGTGGTCAATCCATTAATAAAGAAAAAGGATCCCGAATTATCTCGTTGGCCACCCTGTGTGCTCCCCAAGACAACTATGAAACCCACCTTAGCTCAACTATAGATCCAATAGTCATAAAATCCAAAATTCTATCTATGGGGTGCAGGAGATTATCCACAAATGTAGTATACATGAATTATAACCAGGGATGATCCCTTGGGCCCAGGATCTGATGTACAATGACTTATTTTTCAACAAAAATTAAAACATATGTATATATATAGAAAAAACTCTTCTTTACTCAAATTTGCTCAAAAAAATATTTCCTCAAAAATGGTTGAGCCTTGACTGTAAAACCAATATGTTTAAAGTAATAATCTCTTTATGGCAGAAACCCTTGGAAATTGTGCATTTCTTTCAAAAATCCATATTCCCTTTAAGTAAAACTTTTACCCACTCCTTTGGAGATTAAAGAATTGGAAAACCATTTCAAATATATTTGCATATCTCAACACATCTTTCTCCTCTTTCAATATATAAGCATGCCAAATGCAGATGTAATGAACATGATTTCATCCAAAGCACAATGAAGAAATTGGTAAATCAATCAGATAAACGATCAAAATCTGGATGCTCTACTTGTACGAAGTTCATTGTGAGGTATTCATCGATTACAGTAGTCTTTATTATGATCCACAAGAGTGATTTGAGCGTTTTCAAAATGGCGATGCTTCCGGGGAATGGTAGTTAGGAGTTTTGTGTAAGAAGTAATTTGCATATTAATTTGTGTTGTAGTTGAACGGTCTTATGCTTGGGTTTCTTCTAGTTGATTCTTCACATGTTTGATGATGAATGTGCATCATGGCAATGATTCTAGTTTATATGTGTAAGACAATGATGTTAGAAAAGAAGAAGAGGTGGTTTCTCATACCACCAAGGAGGTGGGAGCAATCTGTCTACCACTGGTGCATAAAGGGGTTACCTTTGTCGTCACAAAAGCAATATTACAACTCATCAATGTAGAGGGGTTATTTGGGGATTTAGAGCATGAAGATCCTATTGAACACCTCCAATGATTTTCAAGTGTGTGTAAGCCTTTCTAAATCGAGGGCATCTCATAAAAGTCAATGAGGCTGAGATTTTTCACCTTCTGTTTAAGGGGGAAGCCTCTAAATGGTTTATGGAGATACCTAAAATATCTATTACCTCATGGGAGTAGTTGATGGGAATGTTCTTTGAAAGGTTCTTTCCTCCGCCTAGAATTATGAAAATGAGAAGGAATGTTCAAAACATTTAAAGGATGAGTAGAGAACCATGACATGAAACTTGGATACCGTTTAAATGTGTTTTGTCCCAAATGTCCAAAACATGGTTTCCCAGATGAGTTGTTGCTGCAAAACTTTTACCATAGTCTTGACGTCTTGAATAAGGGTATGGTTGATCATCTCGTGCAAGGAGGCATCATTCGACAATCATTAACTGAGGCGACAAAGTTATTTGATGAGTTGACAAAAAAAAAAGCAATCTTGAACCAGAAAGTAGTGAGGATGGAGATTTTGTCTTTCTTAGCCGTGGAGGAGAGAACTTGGGCTTCAGATATCCAATCATTAGCCAACAAGATGGTTTGGCATGATATTATTGAGCCCGACAGGGTCTTTGATTTTATGCAGGGTATGTCTTCTTTGATAGAGTAGATTTGGGAACAATTATTACAGGAAGAAAGATTGAGGGTGATTCGAGATACGGTGCTTAGAGCGGTGAGGCTAGGATTGTAACCTTAGATCTAGCGGTGTTTTGAGGATTAAGGGTTTTATTTGTGTTCCTTGAGTTGGAGATTTTTTTAGGTTCCAATTGTTCTAGATACTCTATTCAACCTGATTCAACAAAGATGTATTATGTTCTTATGTAGCACTCCTGGTGGTTTGTGGTATCACAACACTTGTGGCAGGTGCTTGAACTATTAGTCGATGAAGTACGAGCACTAGAAACTAGATGGATTTCCCTAAAAACTACCTATTACAGTGTGGAAATTGGATTAGAGTGGACATACCTGCAAAACCACATGATGTGTTCAAGTTAATATGAGTAAATAACTCCATGGATGAGCCAGTGAAAGATCCATGAGAGAGGAAATTACCCCTTGAAATTGGGTGATAGTGAGGTACTTGCGTCATCCAACAATAGTAAATATAGTGCTTATTGGGAGGCAACCCGTGTTTTTTCTTTATTTTGTTTTGTTTAATTTTTTTTTATTTTTGGTATTTTTTTAGGGGTGAAAAAGGATGCTAAGTTAAGAAGGTTAAAAATTGAGCGTATAAGCCATCATCACCCGATAGGGGAAACACCATTTGCGTGTTGTACATCACTAGTTGAATGCAGGTACCCATAAGATAAAACAGAGAGTTTTTGGAACCTATGCTAAGTTGAAGACTCATATGTGACTATTTTTCAATGCTAGTCAAACCGCCTGTCTAACAAAGTACACATATATCAATTCAGAAGGTCTGTGCTGCAAGCGGTGGAATACTAATTGCAATTGGTGTGTCCCCTATCAAACACCAGTCATCTAAAAAGGTTTTTTAGTTTTTAATCTTGAGAACTTCAAAGATTGATTTTTAACAGCCTTATCCCAAAACCCCAAGCCACTAAAACGCTTAATCATTTTCCGTACTCATTAATCTTAACTTCCATACCCACATTCATCCACTCTTCGAAACCCTTAAGTTTCTGAATTCTCAACTGCCTATCCCACTACCTTCTCCTATATAAATTGTTCTCTATATATTTCCTAAAAAGTTGTCTCCGAAGAGTTATCTTGAGTACAAGGTTGGAAAATCACCATTGAAGCTCTTGATTTTTCTTCCTCTCATTTGCAAATCTGGTATGTTACTCTATTTCCATGATTTTATGTTTGATAATGTGATTATGTGGTAATAATTTAATGTTTTAGTTGCGTTTTGCTTCAAAATTCACTTGTTGAACTTGAAAATTGGATTTTTAAGAAGGTTTTAGTGCTTAAATTTTTTAGATCTTAAGCAAATATGTCTAAATATAAAGTATAGCATGAGAATTTTGTCTTATCTTTCTTGAAATATGAGTTGTGGCATTAAGTTTGAATAAACCACAATGTTTACGTAGAGCATGAAATATTTCTTATATGTAATGGGTGACGTCATTCCTAAGAGAAAAATTGTCATTTTGTGAATGAAAAAATGGCCAAAATCCCTCAATCTATATTAGGATTTCCAATTACATACATTAACTTCAAGTGAGGCGTATCACCCCCCCTGGAGTGTTTTAAACTAATTATTAACTCCCTGAATACTTAGCTAGCAAAGGGAGTGTATTTCACTCTCTTTCAGAGACTGAGCACAAAAAACAAATACTGAGACTTTATTTTTAATATCTTATATATATATATATATATATATTCTTATTTATTGTCTTTCAGCTCCATAAAAAATAAAGACAAAATTTCTCCATCATTCACCATCTCTAAGTCGTCATAGTCAACACAATCTTCACCGGATTCACAATTGTTGATTTCACACAAGCTTTTAAATACTCATGTAAAAACTTTTAAAAACCAATCAAATCAATTGAAGATAAAATGACATGTATTTAAATATCATCCAAAAAAGGATTTGGATCATATTTGAAAAATAAATTCAAATTGGGTTTACATTCAATTCAATTGAACTCCCAAATGACAATGTTTTTTCTTTATTGCTTACAGATCCTTTAATTATCAATATCATATTTCAATCAATCAACTACGAGAGGATAGTACTTGTCTTAATTGACCTCCATTAATGTCATTTCTACTGCCTTCGTTCATCCTCCCTCTTTCCTTCGGTCACTCTTTTAGTTTGTTTTTTAGTTCCCCTACTCTTCGCTGCTTGACTAGCAGAAGAAACGCTACACCATAAGCTACCATTGCACCTGCCTCTGGCGAAACCCAAACCACTAGAAAAAAACCTTTCTCCCCTCCATTGTGTCCTCTCATCACTCTCTCGTTCCGATAGAGCCACTATGAAGACCTACCTCTGGTCTCACAATGAGGTCGACTACAACAACAACAACAACTAAATCTTGCAGGTGCACTACTCTGACCAGTGAAGTCCACCAATGAAAGAAAACCTCGACAAAGCAGCCATACGTACGCTATCGCAATTCATCTTTGTTCCTCAAAATTCCATAAAAATTTGAAGGAATTGGGAGAAGAAGTTACTTTAGTGATTTGAAGAAATTGGGAGAGTATAGGAGAAAGAGGAAAGGAATTATAAAAAACTTTAAAAAATAATAAATTAATCAATTTCCATGTGTCTAACATGTGAAGTACACTTGTCAAGATAGATGTGGTTGTGGTTTTTATGGGTGTAGTTATTTCAGTTTTAAATAGTCCAGGTGGGTGATAGGACTCCCGTAAAGTTAAAATGTGTAGTTGAAAATCCGTATATCGATTAGGAGGGCTTTTGGCCATTTTCACTCATGTGAATCTTTGATTTTTGAGCCGAAATATGTGAATGATAGCATTTCCTTGAGTTTGTAATCTAATTTGAGTGATTCGTATTCTTGTGGTGAGGATTAAATTACAAAGGAGAGTTCTTAAGCTACCTAAATTTCTTTTTTGTGTGATGTTGATTGTCAATGATAGATGGATTAACATATCCTCTTAAGAGACATTTGCAAAAAAAATGATATATATGCCTTGAGAATCCTTTTGAGAAATCTGAGTACCTATTGAAATTGATTTTTGAAGTGTTGATTTGAAATTTGACATATTTTTGTCCAGCAGACCACTCTGAAGAACTTGCGCTTCACAATGATTGCCCTGCATTTTTTAGGTGCAACGACACTTAGGTGAGGAACTTCACTGTTCCTGAAACCTTATACTGGCATTTCACTTCAAAAACACAGGTCTCAATTGCTGAAACACCAGTGTAATTTTGATATGCCTAAATAGTTGCTTGTATTCTAATTGAAGGAGGAACTTGAATTTGTGGGTCATAACCTTATATTTGCGTTGTCGGTTAAACGATGACCTCACTTAGAGCTTTAATTATGAATTCCTTTTACATTATTTAATGAACCTCCAAGTCATTTTCTTAGGTTTTTAGCATTTAGAGCTTTCTTGTAGTGACCCTAAGTGACGACCCAGGGGCACCCCTAGATGTAACATGGCATACAAGACCCCGAGAGGCCTCATATAATCCACTCAGCTTTCATAGTCAAGATAATAGAAAATCTATAAGATTTAAAACATTTTCAATATAACGAAAGTTTTATAAAACGAAGCGGAAGTCTAATACACTTGTCTCTAAAAACATCTAATACAATAGAATCTTGGGACACAACCCATACAACATTGTTCAAAACTCAAAATGGAACGAACATAAGGACAGTAGTGGCCATATCCTCGGATAAATGAGGACTCACCAATCGTCAACTCTTCTTCTAGTATAGATCCTAGCCACGAGGATGAGAGTCGGGAACACCAGATCCTACATTTGGGTAAGAAATATAGGTAAGAGTATACGTTAGTACAAAGAATGTACTAAATATGATATCTTGCATAAACATAACAGAAGAGTTAGACAACATAAGTCATAAACCATAATCAATGACATAATAGATCATTTCAACATATAAGGAATACTTCTTGAAGTAGCTTTAATTCATAATTTTCAAGACATGGGTAATCCGCCACTAGTCTTACTAATCATAGAAAGCAAACTCAAGCAACAATCCAAGCTCATCACCTATCATAACATATCCTAGCTTATCTTTTAAAGACATGGGGAATCACCTCTTGACTTACTATAAAGGATCATGGGTAATCGCCTCTAGCCCTTCTTACCTTGGGATCATAGGTAGTCACCTCTTGTCCTTTCATCATGTGACAAGGGTAGTCGCCTCTTGTCTTTCTATCATATGACATGGGTACTCGCCTATTGTCTCTTACTTAGGATCATGGGTATTTGCCTCTAGTCCGACTCTAAGAAATATGGGTAATCGCCTCTTATTCCTCTCATTAGAGGTCATGGGTAATCACCTCTAGCCTCATCAAATTCATAGTTCCTAAGCTTAAATTCATTTTAGGTGAGCAATCCTTTCAACCTAGAATCATTCAATGTGAGAAAGGCTTTCACATTCATACATAAGAAAATCAACTGGGAAAGATCCCTTCCACAACAATTACATCAATAATCAACAATTCATAACATATGCTTCACTCTCGAAGCAATTCATATCATAATCATCACATATGCTTCAATCTCAAAACAATACATAATGTACCTTATTTATCCTATAAGAATATACATAAATCCATAGATTCTCCTTTCATAGAGTAAAACCCATTTACATAAATTTCATCTTAGAAACCTGGGTGAAGCACGGGTACATGGAAATTTATCATAAAAGCATGTAATCCTCTCAATTCATTCATAATAAATCATAATTCAATCAATTGAATCAACATTCATAAAGACCAACAACTTAGAAGAAAACCCTAACTCAAGTTGGGAAATTTCTACTTTTCAATTGGAGAACTTAGGGGCTCCATGGATGAAAGGCTATCATACCTTCCTATCAAAGCCCAAAAGCACTTGAAGAATGGAGACTTGACCTTGAGCCCTAGCTTCAACCCTTATTCTTCTTAAAGTTTCTTGAGAGAGAAATATTTTGGAGAGAAAGAACCCAATTTCTTTGGGTAAATTTAAGAGAATGATTTGGATGGGTTGAATTTGGGGTTAAAATCACTTATATAGGGGTCCTAGGGATGGGTAAAACTACATAGTATTATTTTAAAGAAATTTGGAAAAGACCCAACTGCCCTCAAACTTACAGCTGACACAAGCCCCACACGACCAGTTTCACGAGCCATCAAGGACCTCACAGCCCATTGTGGCAGTCATGGTCCTTGACCAGGGGCTTGGCAAACCACCCCAAAAACCCACCTTCCTTCACGACCCCTTCCATGAGCCTTCTTGGCTCTCACGAGCTGCCAAGTGGCTCAAAAGGAGGGTCAACATTTTGGCTAGCTACTGCCTCCCCTCCACTGCCATCACCACGTCCCGTTGAGGTCTTCACAAGCCGTTTGGGTGCTCTTGGGAGGGAAGCATTTCTTGGCTTGCTACTGTGAGCCACCACGGGCTACACCACGCCTTGTGGTGCCCTCACGACCCGTCTGGGCCTTCGTGAAGGGTGCCCAAGCTCTAATCTTTGCTTGTGACCTCTCACTTGGTCCCTTGCTTAGTCTACTTGTCAAAACCCAGGAGTACTCCCTAGATGTAACATGGCATACAAGACCCCGAGAGGCCTCATATAAGCCACTTTGCATTCATAGTCAAGATAATAGAAATCGATAAGATTTTAAAAAAAATTAGCACAATCAAAGTCTTTATAAAATGAAGCGGAAGTCTAATACACTTGTCTCAAAAAGCATCTAATACAATAGAATCTTGGGACACAACTCATACGACAATGTTCAAAACTAAAATGTAAAGAACATAAGAGAAATGGTGGCCAAATCCTCGAATGCGATGAGGACTCACCAATCTTCAACCTTGCATGTACTATAGAACCTAGCCACGGGGATGAGAGTCGGGAATGCCTGACCCTACATTTGGATAAGAAATGTAGGCAAGAGTATGCATTAGTACAAAAATGTACTAAATATGATAACTTTCATAAACATAACATAAACATAAGTGAGAAGTATATTTAATGCGCATAATAGATCATTTCAACATATAAGTAGTACGTCTTGAAGTAACCTCAAATTATACATAATCAAGACATGGGTAATCCTCCACTAGTCTTACTCATCATGAAAGGAAAACTCAAGCAACAATCTAAGTTCATCACCTATCACAACATAGTATATATTATCTTTTATAGACATGGGGAATCGCCTCTTGCCTTTCTATAAAGGAAGATGGGTAATTGCCTCTAGCCCTTCTTACTTTGGGATCATGGGTAGTCACCTCTAGTCCCTCTTACTATAGGATCATAGGTAATCGCCTCTTTTCCAACATACTTTAGGATCAATGGTACTCGCCTCTAGTCCAACATCATGTGACATGGGTATTCACCTCTTGTATTTCTATAAAGGATCATGGGTACTAGCCTCTTGTCCAATTCATATTATAGGAATGTGGGTTGTCGCCTCTTGTTCAACTTCAAGGAATAAGGGTAATCGCCTCTTATACTTCTCATTTAGAGGTCATGGGTAATTGCCTCTAGCCTCATAAATTCCATAGTCTTTAACTTAGATTCATTTTAGGTGAGGAATCCTTTCAACCTCGAATCATTCAATGTGAGAAGGTCTTTCACATTCATACATAAGCAAATCAAGCGGGAAATATCCCTTCCACAACAATTACATCAATAATTAACAATTCACAACATATGCTTCACTCTCAAAGCAATACCTATCATAATTATCATGTATGCTTCAATCTCAAAGCAATTCATAATGTACCTTATTTATCCTATAAGAATACACATAAATCCATAAATTCTCCTTTTATAGATTAACACCAATTTACATCAATTTCATCTTAGAAACATGGGTTAAGCATGGGTACATGAAAATTCATCATGAAAAGCATAGAATCCTCTCTTCATGCATAAATAATCATAATCCATTCAATTGGATCAATACTCATAAATAACCACAACTTAGAAGAAAACCCTAACTAAAATTGGCGAATTTCTACTTTTCAGTTGGGGAACTTAGGGGCTCCATGGATGCAAGGATTCCATGGATGAATAAAGCTATCATGCCTTGCTATCAAAGCCCAAAACAATAGATACTGCTTGATCTTGAACCCTAGCTTCAACCCTTCTTCTTCTTTAAGTTCTAGAGAGAGAAATATTTGGAGAGGAAGAACTTTGGTTTTTCTTTTGGGTTTTTAGAAAAATGACTTCAATGGGTAAGTTTTGGGATTAAAATCACTTATATAGGGGTCCTAGGCTTAGATAAAACGACATAGGTTTGTTATAAGGAAATCTAGAAAAGACCCATAAGCCCCTAAATTAAAAACTACCAACCCATCCTCACTAAGCTCTTCACGAGCCGTGGTCCTTGACCAGTGGCTTGGCTTGCCAACCAAACCCTTCAACTCACACGCCCAACTTCACGAGCCGTCTTGGTGGTCTTGGTCACTCACTGTGAGGGTTCACGAGAACCACCACGAGCCGTGGTGCCCTTCATGGACCGTGACGGGCTCCATGAAGGATGCCTTGGCTCCGTGGAGTGAAAGTGACCTCCCACTTGGGTAAATTCATATCCTACTAGGTTTAGAGGTGTTACATTATCTCCCCCTTGGGAACATTCATCCCCGAATAAAATTCTAGACATCACATGAAATAAAGGACTCAAAACTAGCAGCCCATCATGCATGGTATCTCATAAATGCATATATCGAGGAGAAAACATCGACTCCAAGCTAAACATACTCAATGCATCATAATGAAGGTAGGAACTAGACCTAGGAACCTATTATAAATGAAATTTCAAGATTACTCATATTCGAGGAGGAACTACCATCTCCAAGCTAAAAGAATGCTCAAAATCATCTATTGAATTTTATATGCAACTTACACTCAATGCACAATAACATGAGGAAAATCAATCATGTAAACTCATTTTCTTTCAAAACACAAGTTTTTCATGAACATGCATAAAATAAGGAAATCATGGGAATGTCTAAACCACATGACACCAAAACAAAGAGTAAACCATGACGAACTCATTACCTCAAGCTAGAGTATGAGTAGAAGGAAAAAAATGAGGATATCGGGACATCATATCGGCCTCGGCCTCCCAAGTAGCACCCTCAACTAAATGATTTCTCCACAATACTTTCACGGAAGCAACTTCTTTGTTTCTCAACTTCTTGACTTTCTGGTCTAAAATCTCTACCAGAACATCTTCATAAGATAGATTTTCATCGACTCCCAAAACTTCTAAGGGAACTATAGATGTCGAATCTCGAACATACTTTTTCAACATAGAGACATGGAAAACCGGATGCACGGATGCCAAATCATTAGGCAAATCAAGCTCATAAGAAACCTTACAACACATCTCAAAATCTGATATGGGCCTACATAATGGGGACTAAGCTTTTCTTTCTTCCAAAATCTCATTACACCCTTCATGGGTGAGATTTTCAAGTAAACCCAATCATGGACATCAAACTTAAGAGATTTTCCTCTAACATCGGCATTGGACATTTGTCGACTTTAATAGTTGACTTCAGTCTAAAGTTTAGGAAGACAACCTCAAAATGCAATTATGACGTATTCATAAGTTGTTGAATGGCCATGTTAGGCTTAGACATACTTATTCCCGACTTAGGGTCGGCCACTAAAGATGGAGCATATTTTGACAATTGAGTGAACTTTAGAGCATACTCTTTCACACTTATACTTCGTTAACGAAGGTTAATGAACTCTTGCACCTTTGCTTCCCTCATCTCTAGGGGAAAGAACCTATCAAGAAAAGTGGATTTAAACACTTCCCACTCTATGGGACCCGCTCCTACCGGCCTTGCTTCTTTCCATTTATTGTACCACACTTGAGCAACCCCCTTAAGTTGGTAAGCGGCCAATTCAGCCTTTTCTACCGGAGTCACCCCCATAATAGCAAGTACCTTATAGACCTCATCTATAAACTCTTGAGGATCTTCTTCAACCTTTGACTCATAAAACTCCGGAGTGTTCATCCTAGTAAAGTCCCTCACTTTTGAAGCCGTCGTACCAACATTTTGGTTCACGGGGGCTACCACCTCTCTATTGGCTTGGGCCGTCACGGCTTGAGCCAACGCTTGCATAGCCATCCTAAACTCTGCATTGTCACATTCTCAGCCATAGGATCAGCCGGAGCTTGTGGGGCTTGTAGAGGAGCTTCTTGTCTGACATTGTCTTTCTCATTCCTTCTAGCATTAGCCCTTGTAGTAGCCATATCCTTAAGACCATCGGGTAAGGATTAGGAGAAAGACCTTATAGAGTTAAATTCTATCGCACGACTTAGAGTAATTAAGAAGTGACATTTCCTAAGCATCCAATAGCTTCTCATTCATAAATGTGGTGCGCTTCACACTTATGAACAAGACTCTACTAGATGTGGTTTTTGAGACATCCTAGAACCATTCTAAACCTTGTGCTCTGATTATCAAGTTTGTCACGACCGAGGGGTACCCCCTAGATGTAACAAGGCGTATAAGACTCTGAGAGGCCTCATACAAGCCCCATAGCGTATCATAACATAAAGTATTAGAAAAGATGTGGAAATTTAAAACATTTTCAATAAAATCAAAGACTTTTATAAAACGAGCGGAAGTTTAATACAATTGTCTCAAACCATCTAAAACATGAATATCTTTGGGACGATGCCCATACAATAGTTCTAAACCTAAAATGAAAGACATAAGAACATGGTGGCTATCTCCTTGAATACTATGAGGACTCACCAAACTTCAATCCTTGCTTCTACTAAGATCCTAGCCACGGGGATAGAAGTCAATATCGCCGGACCCTACATTTGGTAAGAATGTAGGCAAGAGTATGCGTTAGTAGAAACATGTACTAAATATAATAGCTAGCATAACATCATCAATAGCATAATATAAGCATTAGTCAACATAAGACATAAGTCAAAGCATAAGAGATAACAACATAGTCATAGGCATAATCAATGCACATAGATCATCATAATGTAAGAGGAACACTTCTCAAGTAACCTCATCTCATCCTTAGTTATGACTTGGGTTATCCACCTCTAGTCATACATATCAAGGAAGGCAACTCTAACAACAATCCAAGCTAATCATACATCATGTAAGCAAATCTCATATTAAAACATACTTACGATACTTCCTTGAAGTAACCTTGATTCATCATAAACATGCTAGTTCACATGGTCTTATATGTCGGTTAAGGCTATTTCCCACAAACAAGTAAAGTTATGATGAACCAAGGTTACTTCAAGAAGTATCCTAAGTATGTTTTAAGATGATGTTCACTTGCATTAATCATGGTTTTATAGCTTATGCTTTTTAACTCTCAAGTTTTATGTTTTAGCTTGATCATTACATGTTCATGAAAATGTCCAATTTTAGCATGACTTAAATGTTTATTTGCATGACTTTCATACTTGATACATTGTTTTGTACTAACACATACTCTTGCCTACATTTCCCCAAATGTAGGGTCTGACTGTCAGGTTTCTCAGTTTTGTGGATAGAGGTTCACTTGAGAGATTCCGAGCTTTGGTGAGTCCTCATGCTTCGAGGACAGATATCATTGTTTTCTATTTTGTTCCTTACTTTCAGTTTTCGACATGATGTATGGGCTAGGCTCAATTTCATTCTATTGTACTAGATGGCTAATGAGACTAAGTGTTTAGATTTCTGCTTTGCTTTTATAAAACTTTTGGACTTGAAATGTATTTCTTTATCACTTTTATTTTTATTTCTTATCTTATGAATGCTAAGTGTCTTGTATGGGGCCTCTCAGGGTCCTATACGCCATGTTACATCTAGGGTGTACCCCTGGGTCGTGACAAACCTGGTAATCAGAGCAGAAGGTTTAGAATGGTCCTAGGATGTCTCATAAGCCACGTCGAGTAGAGTCATGTTCATGAGTGTGAAGCACGCCACATTTTTGAATGAGAGGCTACAAGATAATTAGGAAACTCCACTTCTTTCATTACTCTAAGTCGTGTGATAGAGTTTAACTCTATAAAGTCTCTCTCCTAATCCTTATTCAATTCTCTACAGGATATAGCTACTCAAAGAGCTTATAATAGAAGGAATGTTAGGGAGAATACGGAACAAGAAGCTCCTCCCCAAGCTCCTCAAGTTCCAGAATTTCATGGTTCTAAGGTTGAGGAAGATCCTCAAGAGTTCATTGATGAGGTTTATAAGGTGTTGATTATAATGGAAGTGACACCGGTGGAAAAGACAGATTTGGCCGCTTATAAACTTAATGGTGTTTCTCAACTTTGGTTCAACCAACGGAAGGAAGGGAGAACCGAAGATGCGGGTCCTCTTGATTGGGAAAAGTATAAAGTTGCTTTCCCTTGATAGGTTCTTTCCCCTTGAGATGAGGGAGGCAAAGGTGGTTGAGTTCATCAACCTTCGTCAAGGAAGTATGAGTGTGAAGGAATATGCTTCGAAGGTCACACAACTATATAGATATGCTCCCATTATCGTTGCCGATCCTAGGGCAAAGATGAATAAGTTTGTGTCGGGTGTGTCAGAAATGGTGGCTAAAAAATGTCGTACCACAATGCTTGTTAGCGGCATGGACATTTTTTCGTCTCATGGTTCATGCCCAAAAGATCAAAAAGGAGAAACTTAAGGAAAGGTCTAGGTAGATAAACAGGGCAAAAACCGGTGATGTTAATTTCTCACATGCAAGGTCCGATGGACATGGTCGTTCCTGATTTCGACAAAGATATTCCGGTCAAAGTTCCTCCAATTCTCCTACTAGGTTCAAAAAAGAGAGGGTGTCTAACCCTAAACCTCAAGGAGGGAATGGTAGTAGGACTTGTGCTAAGTGTGGAAGAAAGCATGAGGGCTAATTTCTAGTGATGAGTCCGAGATTCTGACTTATTTAGGGCTTTGTTTTAATAGTATAAGTGTCCTTAAATGCCTCATTTATGCTCTAAACTGATGTTAAAGTGTTGATTTGTAGCTATTAAATCTAAGGAGCAAAGCAAGGACACTACTGGGCAAAAAGGAACAAACAAGCTGAAGAAGTGAAGAAAAGTGATCCTGGTGATCGCCAAGACCACTCGGTGAACTGTCGAATGGCTCTTTAGCTCGTACAAATTTTCAGTGTGCCAACCCTAGTGAAGAACCGATTTGGCAACAAAAATAGAAAGTCGGCAGATCTCCGAACGACTCCGCGATGGCAACCTTGACCGCCTCAAGTTACAAGACCTGGAGAACAAATGACCAATGCAAATTGGCGATGGAATGGAGCGAAGGGCGGATCGCCGACCTGGTTGGCGAGGTACGACTTACTTCGCCCAATGGCCTTTCAGGCCAAAAACTGAGCAACTATAAATTGAAATTTAAAGTGTGTTTTTAAGGAGTTCTTATCCCCAAGTTTGAGTTGGAGATTTTTCTCTTAGTTTTTGAAATTTCCATTGGAGACTTTAAAGATTTCTAAAATTAATTTTCAGGATTTGTAAGTGGTTTTTTTAACTGAATTATTTTGGAGCATTGTAAAGGCTTGGGAACTTTTACCCAGCTGATGGCTAATCTAGTTGGTAATTGTTTTTATCTTTTTATGATGTTTAGCTAAAATCCCAATTCTTGTGGTGTGATCACGTGATTAAGGGTGAATTAGCTTATGGGTATTGTTATTTACTGATTTAAATGCTTAATTGAAGTGGGTTTAATCGTTAGCTGTGTTTGAATTTATGAATTGTAGTTGCAAATGCAATTCTATTGTAGAGTTTTGGGCTTGCTTGAGAAAGAGATTTTAGTACCAAAGCTTTCGATTAATGATTGTAGTTATTGGGTTAATATGGGTTTAGCTCGAAAGAGTAAATCCTAAATTTGATTCTACCTATCTAGCTCGAGAGAGTAGATAAATTAACGTTTTGTGCTGTTTATATTGATAAGCTTGTTGATGTTTGAGAGAAATCACTTGATCGTAGCAGTTGTTCAAGAGAAAGTTGTTGCACTTATAGTCTAGCCTACCCACTGAGATTTGGCAATTCGTTAGTAATTTCAGTTACCCATATAGCAAAATTAGCCTATAATCGATTGCATCCCGAGAATTCCTCTTTATCTTGTTATTCCTTCTGTTTTCATACTTGTTTTAGCTGATAAATGACAATCCAAATCCTCCATCTGACATTCGTTGTCAACCCCTTAGACTTGTTTATATGTTTTGATAATTTATATTCCTATAACCGATTAGACAACATTTGTACTTCATAACTGAATTTGAACAATTCTACCGCTCCCTGTGGGTTCGACCCCAACTCTTCGTTGGGTTTTATACTAGATAACAATCATCTTTACACCTAAAATTTGAAGAGGTGTAATCTGAGCATTAATCAAAATGGCACCGCTGCTGGGCAGTGGTGTTGTTTAGAATTCTATTATTGAAGTTTGAATTGTGTTGTTTTTGTGTTATAGTTGAATCGACTCACTTTGTTGGTTGTGTTGTGTTTGAACAGAAGAGGAACTGGGCGTGAATGGAAGCAATGGTAGCCAAATTGGCCACCAAGATGATATAGGAAATTTGAATGATGTTAACGACCCTAACCAATTGGGTGGTGTTGGGGCTATACATCTACCTCCTGCTGAAGGGAACGTTGTTTTTCATGTCACTAGCACAATGTTTCAACTCCTACAAATGAAAGGATTGTTTGGAGGGCTGGCTCATGGGGATCCCCATGAGCACATTCAGAATTTTGTTGACGTTTGTAGACCGTTCTCGTTGAAGAACATTTCTCAAGAATCAGTCTGTCTTTGATTATTTCCATTTTATTTGATGGGAGAAGCCACCAAGTGGCTAGCTGATCTCCCAAGGAATTCCATTACCACTTGGAATGAGCTTGCCGTAGCTTTCTATGTGAGATACTTTCCCCCGTTAAAAATGATGACATTAAGGGATAGTATTCAAGGTTTCAAACGGTTGGAAGGTGAACCAATCCACGAGATGTGGCTGAGATTTCAGAAGTTGGTATTTCAATGCCCAACTCATGGGTTTCCCAACAACGTCTTGTTGCAATACTTTTATAGGAGTCTTGACTCGGTGAACAAAGGAGTTGCTGATAAACTTGTTCCCGGAGGTATAATGCAGTAGCCTTATGAGTTCGCATCTCAACTCCTTGATGGTATGACCAAGATCAATAAAGCATGGTACACTTACGAGGACCAAGTGTCTCCTCTCACTTTTAGGATGACAAAAGAGCAGATCGAGAAGGATCAAGAGAGAGACAAAAATATGGCCAAGATGATGACCCAGCTGGACTTATTGTTGAAAAATTTGATGGGTAGTGGGTTAAAGAGTGTAAATTTTGTGGGTATTGGGGGACCTAACCCCGATGAGGCACACTTTGAGGCATTGTATAATGAGGAAGTGAACTTCCTTGTAAATCAAGGAGGAGGTTTTCGTCAAAACTATCCAAGGTCGGGTGGAAATCCGGGTTGGAATAGAGATGATCGATGGAGGGATCATGATAGAGAATGGCGTGATCGTAACGCTACATGGAAGGAAAGAGATGGTGACAACGAAAGATACATCCCACCTCATGAGCGTCAAAAGCCCAATGAACCAAGGGCTGACTCGGAGAATGTCCGTACGGAAGACATGATTTCACGCATTCTTAATAAGGTAGAAGGGTCAGACAAAGTTTTGAAAGAAATGAAAGAGGACGTCTCTACACTTAATCAGACGGTCACCTCACGCTCAGTGTCCATCAAGCATTTGGAAACACAAATGGGTCAAATTTCATCTCATTTGAACCCAAGGCCAAAAGGGGGTCTACCAAGTGATACCTTGGCCAACCCGAAGAATGATCCTTGAAACCGTATCAATGTCGTTCCACGACGTTAAATGAGGCACTTCTTGGGAGGCAACCAAATATTTAATGCTTTTATTTTGGTTGTTTGAATAATGGGTGTTGAATGTGCAGGTTGAAAAGTTGGAATTTTGGGAATATGGAAACTAGGCGAGCCAAAAGTCCAATCGACAACTCGCCGAACAGGTCGGCGAGCCCGACATGGACCGCCTTTGGGACCACCTAATTTTTTTGAAGTTCTGTAAAACACGGAGGGTTGAAATACGACTCGGTGGATGGCCGAGTGGGTCGGCGGCCTTGACTTACTTCACCGACCGGCGTGCGAACTGAAGGGTTTTAAAAGGGCCAAACAGTTTTAAATTCAAAATTCCTTCGCTTTCTCACTTTTTCAACTGCCGTACTCTCACACCGGTATTAGATTTTTAGTATTCTTGCATTTTTACTATCGTTTTGCTTGGGATCTTTGCTCAGAATTGATTTTGGGATTACATTGCCGCCTAGCTTTACAAATATCAGCAGAAATGGTTGGTTTTCCGAACCCCGAACTTAATTTTTGGTTGAAATCAAACGCTTGTCGTTGAATATCGTTGGGTAGTGTAGTTTGATCATCGTATGATTGTTAGGTTGCCCATATTTAAATGAATTCGTTGTTAACTGATCGTAATTGGTTATTTCCCATGTCTTGTAATGATTGAATTTTTGGGTTGTGTTGTGTTAATTATGTGTTGGGTCTAGCGGGGTGAAGTCTGAGTAACCCTAGATTGTTCTAGTTGTCGAAAATTGTCTGATGATAGAGCAGTTGACGTCATTCTTAAGGGCAAAAGATGTCAATTGGCCAATTTTAGCCAAATCAGGGATAATCTGAGTACCCTGATGGCTTGGGTCTTATGGGTCTAGTGTTTCATGTTTTTGGTGTTTAATTTTGTTATAGTGGGCTGCGGGATTGATTTTGAAGAAGGAGGAGAAAAGCTGGCACGAAGGGCTATTTGGCGAGCTGGGTCGAGCTCGCCGAATGGTTCGGTGGTTCGCCTAAGTCACCCTAGATCGCCCTTTATTTCTCTATTTTGTGGGTTTGAATGATGTAACTTTCGGCCATATGTCTGTGCTCGCCCTTCTATGCCCTTTTCCCTAAAATTAATCTTTAACTTTTGGTGAGCTACTTCAAGTTCACCGAAAGGTGTCAGTGATCCGCCGAATGGCTCGAGACATCGCCGACCAGCTTTGAATTTTGAGCATTTTTGCACTGTAACTTTTGGCGAGCCTGACCTGGCTCGCAAAATTGGTTCGGCGACTCTTCCTGCAGCTTCTTTTCTGAAATTTTTCTTGACTTTTTCTCAAGTTTACTACATTGTTTTGCAGGAATGGCTAGACACAAAGTCGCGGGTAGAGACATGCCGCCCCGAAAGTGGGCATGCGGAGTTATCATAAATGAGGAAGCGGCTGCTTCCTGGGCAAAGGCTACTAAGTTACCTCCAAAGGGAGGTAAAGGTAAAAGCAAGGCACCCGTAGTGGTGACACATGCTGAGGTGAGCTCAGACAGTGAGGGGGTCTACGAGACACACCTCACTACCTCCGACAGTGAGGATGACTCACAGAATGATTCTCACGCTTCCATCTCTGAGCCTGAGGCTGACCAGTTAATACAGGCCAGGAGAGTGGAGCTACTCTCCAAATCGATGAACGATCCATCTAGGATCCCAGTGCCTCCGATGCCTACCCCTTCAGGTTCACCTCCAGTGCCTCCTCCAGCACAGACAGTAGTGCAGGCACCACCTGTTCAGGTTCCTCCTCCCCGGTCACTCAACCGACTAAAGGCCAAGGGTTTGAGGACTATCTTAGAGGAGAAAAGATTTTCTACTGATGGTGTGGTGGACAAAAATCTAGAGGTGTGGAACACTATCAAGTTCCACCAATTCAAGATTTTTACCAAGCCCCGGGGCCCCTACGTTCCTACTTGGGTCCGGGAGTTCTATTCAGCCTATGGTGAGCTAGTGCCGAAGGGGAAGAAGAAGGCCAGTGCCTTCAAACCGGTAGCCTTCGTGATGGTTTGTGGCAAGAAAGTTAAATGCCGCTGCTCTGACATAAATGAGGTACTGGGATTCACTTATAATTTTACGCATGATTACATCGACCTCATCAAGAAGAAGACTTTTGAGGATCTTAAGGGTTGGCGGGCACCCCTTCTCTCCGATGTCACCTAGAGTTGGATAGAGACAGGTGCCCCGATAGAGAAGAAGGACCTGAATGTTGTTGCCATATACTTGTTCGGGTTCATCAGTAGCACCATTATGCCATCCCATAATGAGTCCATCCTCAGACACCCGAAGGCAGCATGTTTAGGATCTATCATTGATCACCAAAAGCTGAATTTGGGGATGTTGATTGAGCAAGAGATGTCCATTAGGGCCAACCAGTGACAGACTTCACTCCCATTTTTGGTGTTGATCACCGAGTTGTGCAGACAGGCCCGTGTTCTGAGAAATGAGAAGATGGATGTAGAGGTGACACCCACCTCTTCTACTGACATCTGACGTATTGAGGCAGAGTACATGCGGGATGAGGCTGACAGGAGGAGGGCAGCACCGGTGGATACATTCCCGGAGGTCGACATTGATATGTTGCCTATAGAGGCAATCATGCCTCCTCAGGCCAGTAGGCCCTCGGCTACTTCTGGACCTTTTTCTTCTGAGATTCCGAGTACTTCTACTGCAAACCCTCCCACTAGATCTTTTGTTGCTGCTGCTTCTCCCTCCAGACCCCTATCACCAAGGCTATGCTCTAAAAGATGGGCCACTTGGTCCAATCTACTGATATGCATGCCTCGCGGGTAGAGGATGCTTTGCCTGGGATGATAGCGAGGGCTATTGCTGCTGCTTTAGCACCCATCCGAGCTGAGATTGATAGCCATAAGTTGGCCCTAGATACCCTGACTGTGAGAGTGGAGAAGTGTGAGAAGGGCTAGAGAGAGAAAGATGTTGTGACAGCCTTGAACGATGATCTTGTTGGGCTACGTAGAGATGTGGACGAGTTGAAGTCCACTCATTTATCCATGTTATTTGGTACTATGGATATTCCTGAGGTCCCAAGCATAGATATTCCAGTTTGTTCTGATGTGCCTCTAACTACTACCGGAGATCAGACTAGAGCTGATGATGCTGATGCTGAGTCCAAGGCTGAGATGGATGAGGAGAAGCTTGGTGATCGTGAGGAGACAGTGTACAAGGATTTTGCGGACTTGGAGGGTGCTATGTTTGAGACTGCTAGGCAAGCATCGCTCAAGGACACTTCCATGGTAGGCTCTAGTGGAGCCAAGGATGCTGAGAGACCGGCCACTGATGCCCTGACAGATGGAGTGACTGATATGCAGACTTCACGCTAGGCCTAGCCTTGCAGGATGACTATTTTTACCTCCCTCTCTGTCACTTTATTGACTATTTCTGATTTTATTTGCATTGAGGACAACTATGTATTTTGTTGGTGGGGTGAGGTATTTCCATACCTACCTCTTTTGGGCTATTTTTTTTGTGAATATTGGTTTATTTGTGGTTGTAGTTTTGTGAATATTGGAGCTTATTGGATTATATATATTTTGGTTGTTGGATTGTGGTTGTTGAACCCATTGTTTTGATATGAAAATGGTTTTGAATCAAGTTTTAAATTTTTGCCACCTCTTTTGTGTGTGATTGTGGTTGTTCTTGTGCAAATTTGAGTGTCGGTTGTGGTCAATACCGATGACTTTAATAGTGCTCTTAATTGAACAAAATGAATGTGCGGCTACGATGAGGCAAACTAAGTTACATAGACAATATGTGAACTTTTAGCATCTCGTTGTGACTAGCCGATTGTCAATTAAGTCTCTTGTGATGAACATTGCACGCTAGCTAGAAGTGTGGTGTCTTGTCTGATAATTGTATCAATGCCTTGTGTGGTGAGCTCATATTGAACATTGTGCTTGATGACACTTAGAATTTGCCCCGTTGGTCCGGTTGATTAGTGATGCAAGCAATTGAAATGACCTTAGGCAAATTTTCTGAAGAGTGAGCCAATTTGACAACATACCTCTTTGTGGCCAACCTTGTGAGAAGTGTGAAACTTGCTTGACACCTTTTGATCCTAACCTTTTCTTGGAAGAAACTTGAACAACTTTGACCTTTTTACCCTTTCACCCATAACCTTAATGAAGTATGGTTTGTTTGAGTATCCAACTTAGGCCAAAAGCCTAAGTTGGGGGTGTGGTGAAAAAGAAAGAGGATCAAGAAGTGTGAAAAATTCCCCCATGATGGATTGTTTGGAAAATAATGGAACCCCTCCATATAAAAATAAAAGAAGAAGAAAAGAGAAAAAGAAAAGAAAAAGGTTGAAAACAAAATGAAAAAGAAATGTTATGAAATAAAGTGTGTGAAAATGGCAAAAGAAATGGGGTATCCGGTGGTTCATATAAAGTTGAATAATGGGGTGGAGTATGAACATGATTGAATGTTAAACAAAAGGAGTAAAAGTGAGTTCCAGGCCATACTTCATGAAGGTAGAAGCCACTAAGCCTAAATTGCCATACCTTTACACTCAGCCCAATTGCAAGCCTTAAAAAGACCTTTTTGATCTTGAGCAAGCTGAAATGAATGTTGATTGGAAAATAAGGGCAAGCCTATGGGTGGAGTCAGGCATGTGTTCATCTTTGTGAGTGTGAGAGTTGTATGTGATTCCGGGACCTTAAATTGTTGAGAAATTTTGTGTGAATATGGAATCATCTTTGTTGTGAGGGAATTTGAGTACCTTTGTTCAGCTTGAACTTGCATTTGAGGCAAGCATTGTGTACTTGAGTATACTTGATAATGGTGAGTAACAATTTGAATCTTTGAGTGGAAAATTGAGCATTGCATGTGTAGTTTGAACCTTGTGTGTGCATTTATGTTGAGTGTTAAGCACCACTGTTTGTGGACATCCTTGTTGAACTGATTGATCTTGAGTTTTACTTGAGGACAAGCAAAAGTTAAAGTTGGGGGTGTTGATGAGTTTGAGATTTTGACTCATATAGGGCTTTTTTTAATTGTATAAGTGTCCTCAAATGCCTCATTTATGCTCTAAACTAATTTTAAAGTGTTGATTTGCAGCTATGAAGGCTAAGGAGCAAGGCAAGGACACTACCGGGCAAAAAGAAAAAAATATGCTGAAGAAATGAAATAAAGTGATCCTGCTGATCGCCAAGACCACTCGGCGAACCGCCGAGTGGCTCTTTAGCTCATACAAAGTTCCAGTGTGCTAGCCCTGGTAAAGAACCGATTTGGCAAAAGAAATGGGAAGTCAGCGGATCGCCGAACGCCTTCGCGATGGCAACCTTGACCGCCTCAAGTCAAAGGACCTGGAGAACAAATGACCGATGCAAATTGGCGATGGAATGGAGCGAAGGGCGGATCGCCGACCTGGTTGGCGAGGCACGACTTATTTCGCCCAGCGGCCTTTCAGGCCAAAAACTGAGCAACTGTAAATTGAAATTCAAAGTGAGTTTTTAAGGAGTTCTTATCCCTAAGTTTTAGTTGGAGAGTTTTCACTTAGTTTTTGAGTTTTCCATTGGAGACTTTAAAGATTTCGAAGCTTAATTTTGAGGATTTGTAAGTGGATTTTTGAACTGAATCATTTTGAAGCATTGTAAAGGCTTGGAGACTTTTACCCAGCTGATGGTTAATCTAGTTGGTAATTGTTTTTATCTTTCTATGATGCTTAGCTAAAACCCCAATTATTTTGGTGTGGGTTGAATTAGTTATGGGTATTGTTATTTAGTGATTTAAATGCTTAATTGAAATGGGTTTAATCGTTAGTTGTGTTTGAATTTATGAATTGTAGTTGCTAATGCAATTCTATTGTAGAGTTCTGGGTTTGCTTGAGAAAGAGTTTTTAGAACCAAAGCTTTCGATTAATTATTGTAGTTATTGGGTTGATATGGGTTTAGCTCGAAAGAGTGAATCCTAAATTTGATTCTACCTATCTATCTCGAGAGACTAGATAAATTAAGGTTTTGGGCTGTTTATATTGATAAGCATGTTGATGATCGAGAGAAATCACTTGATTCGTAGTAGTTGTTCGATAGAAAGCTGCTGCACTTATAGTCTAGGCTACCCACTGAGATTTGGAAATTCGTTAGTAATTTCAATTAACCATATAGAAAAATTAGCCTATAATTGATCGCATCCTGAGAATTCCTCTTTATCTTGTTATTCCCCCTGTTTTCGTGCTAGTTTTAGCTGATAAATGACAATCCAAATCCCCCATCTGACATTCGTTGTCAACCCCTTAGACTTGTTTATATGTTTCGATAATTTATATTCCTATAACCGATTAGACCACATTTGTACTTCATAACTGAATTTGAATAATTGTACCGCTCCCTGTGGGTTCGACCCCAACTCTTTGTTGGGTATTATACAAAATAACGATCGTCTTTACACCTAGAATTGGAAAAGGTGTAATCTGAGCGTTAATCATCTAGCGGGCTCCAATGCTTGATTTGGTTGTGGTAAGACGAACCACAAGATTAGGGATTGTCCTTCAGTTTCTAAGTATGAAGGAGACAATAGCCGAAAGGCTCAACCAAATCCTTCATCTGGTCCAAGTGGTTTGGGTTCCAATACTCCCAAGCAAAACAAATTCTATGCACTTCAGGCTCGTGGTTAACAAGAGGATTCTCCCAATGTGGTTACCGGTATGTTGAAAGTATTGCAACTTGATGTTTATGCTTTACTTGATCCCTGTGCTACCATGTATTTTGTGATGCCATATGTGGCGCTCCCGTGTTACGTCAAAGGGGGTAGCCTCGTGGCGTGAAAAACTTGGTATCAGAGCATTAGGTTCAAGAGTCCTAGGATGTCTGAAAGCCGCACTAACTAGAGTCTCTTTCATGGGTGTGATGTGCACCATATTTATGAGAGGAAGGCTACGAAGTGGTTTAAGAAAAAATTCACTTTCTTTGTTATTCTAATTGTGCGTGGGTATGATCAAACTTCTCCTTTATAATCCGTCATTATGCATTTCAGATCATGCCTCCTCATAGAGCTAACACACGAAATGCTAATGCACAACCCATTTCCTCCAGTCCCGAACCATGAGGTTACGAATGCAGAATTTTGGAATGCAATCCAGCTCTTGGCTCAAATGGGGCCAATCATAATAATCAGCAGGTACCAGTTCCTACTAGCACAAAGGGTGGATCAGCTGCAGCTAGTGTTCGAGACTTTATCTGCATGAATCCGCATGAGTTTCAAGGGTCGAAGGTTGGTGAGGAACCACAGAACTTCTTTGATTAGATTAAGAAAATCCTCGGAGTAATACAAGTGACTGGAATTGACAGTGTTGAGTTAGCATCCTATCAACTAAAGGATCTGGCTCATATCTGGTTCACTCAGTGGAAAGACAACAGGGGTGCATATGCAACACCTGTGACTTGGGATTGTTTCATTGGAGCTTTTCTGGATAGGTTCTTCTCAAGGAAATTTAGAGAAGCTAAGGCACAAGAGTTTATGAACTTGAAGCAGAGGTCAATGTCGGTCCAAGAGTACGGGCTGAAATTTACCCAACTCTTTAGGTATGCTCCATACATGGTTGCCGATCCAAGGGCACAAATGAGTAAGTTCTTGTTTGGGAAATCCGATCTGGTGAAGACTGAGTGCAGGAATGATATGCTTCTAGGTGGTAAGGATACTTCCAGACTAATGACTCATGCTCAACAGGTTGAGGGAGATAAGCTTAGGGAATTGGCCAAGGATAACAAAAAGGCCAGAACAGGAAACTGTGAATACTCCCAATAAAATTCGGACAGTGGGAATCGCTCACCGTTTCAGCAGAGGTCTACAACCCCATCATCTTCATCAGCTAGCGCTCCATCCCCCGGGTTTCGACAGGATCAGCAAGGTAGGGCATCAGGCTCTAAGTCTCAGGGGAGTGCCTCAGGTAACAGGACTTTCCCAACTTGTCCAAAGTGTGGTAAGAACCATCTGGGCGAGTGTCTTGTAAGCAAGGAAGGGTGCTTTGGGTGTGGCCAGTCTTGCCATTGGTTGAAGGATTGCCCTTCTACTAGGTAGGGGAAAATAGGTAACAACAATAGGGCTCAGTCTACAGCTCCTGCAACACCAGCAGGTCGCCCAACTTAGGAGGGTGCTTTATCTGGTACGGGTAGCGGTCAGCGCCAGAATATGTTGTATGCTCTCAAGGCTCACCCGGACTAGGAAAATTCTGATTATGTAGTCACTGGTACGTTACGAGTCTTTCGTTTAGATGTTTATGCATTGTTAGATCCAGGGGCTACGCTGTCTATTGTAACTCCTTATATAGAAGTAAACTTCTGTGTCAGTCCTGAAACTCTCTCAGAACACTTTTAAGTCTCTACTCCAGTTGGTGATCCAGTTATAGCTAGACGGGTATGCAGAAATTGCCCTGTCACAGACTCTCAGAAAGTCACCTCAGCATATCTTGTAGAGTTAGAAATGGTAGATTTTGATATCATTCTAGGCATGGATTGGTTACATTCATGTTATGCCTCAATCGATTGTAGAACTAAGATCGTTCGATTTCAGTTTCCAAATGAGCCAGTCCTTGAATGGAAGGGTAGTCGCTCACTGCCTATGGGTCGATTCATCTCTTACCTTAAGGCCAACAAAATTATTTCCAAAGGGTATATCTATCATCCTGTTCGGGTTAAGGATTCAAACTCCGAAACCCCAACTCTTGAGCCAGTCCTGGTAGTAAATGAGTTTCCAGAAGTGTTTCCAGAAGATCTTACCAGAGTTCCTCCCGAAAGAGAAATAGACTTTGAAATAGATCTCCTTCCAAATACATAGCCCATTTCGATTCCTCCTTACAGAATGGCTCCAGCCGAGCTTAAGGAATTGAAAGAGTAGTTGAAAGACCTTCTAGATAAGGGCTTCATCAGATCTAGTATCTCTCCATGGGGTGCTCCAGTGTTTTTCGTGAAAAATAAAGATGGTTCTTTCAGAATGTGCATTGACTCTTGGCAGTTGAACAAAGTCACAATCAAGAATAAGTATCCCATCCCCAGGATTGATGACTTGTTCGACCAACTTCAGGGTGCTAGTTGCTTTTCTAAGATAGACCTAAGATCCGGCTATCATTCGCTTAGAGTCAGAGATGGTGACATTCTGAAGACAGCATTCAGAACTCAGTATGGTCATTATGAATTTATAGTTATGTCTTTTGGACTAACAAATGCTCCTGCAGCTTTCATGGACTTAATGAATAAGGTGTTCAAACCGTATTTGGACTTGTTTGTCATCGTATTTATTGATGATATCCTCATTTATTCCCGGAGTGAGGAGGAGCATGCAACTCATCTGAGAGTTGTTCTGCAAACTCTCAAAGATCGCTAGCTATTCGCTAAGTTCAACAAATGTAAATTCTAGTTACCATCTGTTGCTTTCCTTGGTCATGTGGTATCTAGCGAAGGGATCCGAGTAGATTCTCAAAAAATTGAGGCAGTACAGCACTGGCGTAGACCCACCTCTCCAACAGATATCAGAAGTTTCTTGGGTGTGGCCAGTTATTACAGGAGATTTGTTGAAGGATTTTCATCCATAGCTTCCCCATTGACCAAGTTGACTCAGAAAAAGATCAAGTTTCAGTGGTAAGATGAGTGTGAGAAAAGTTTCTCAGAACTGAAGACTATGTTGACTACAACTCATGTCTTGACTCTAACAGATGGTTCAGATGGGTATGTGATTTATTGTGATGCATCCAGGGTTGACCTAGGTTATTTTCTGATGCAGAGAGGTAAGGTCATAGCTTATGCTTCTAGACAGCTTAAGGTTTATCAGAAGAACTACACGACTCATGACCTCGAGCTTGCAGCCGTAGTATTTTCCCTAAAGATTTTGAGACACTACCTGTATGGTGTTCATGTTGATGTATTCACTGATCATAAGAGCCTCCAGTATGTGTTCACCCAGAAAAAGTTGAATCTCTGTTAGAGGAGATGGCTTGAATTCCTTAAAGACTATCACATAAATATGCTTTACCATCCTGCTAAGGCCAATGTAGTGGTTGATGCTCTCAGTAGGCTGTCTATGGGTAGTGTAGCACATGTTGAGGAAGAAAGAAAAGAGCTAGCCAAAGATGCTCACCGGCTTGCTTGCTTAGGCACCTCAGATAGTGGAGTGATAGTTCAGAATGGATCAGAATCGTCAGTGGTAGCGGATGTTAAGGAAAAACAAGATAGTGATCCTATATTACTTAAGCTAAAAGGTGCAGTTCATCAGCAGAAAGTTGAGGTCTTCTCCCAAGGGGGAGATGGTATACTTCGTTACCAGGGTTGCCTATGTGTCCCTAAAGTTGGGAGTTGAGGAAGCTGATCCTTACAGAAGCTCATAACTTCAGGTATTCCATTCATGCAGGTGCCACTAAGATGTACCGTGATCTACGAGAAGTCTTTTGGTGGAGCGGCATGAAAAGGGACATAGCAGACTTCGTGGCTAAGTGTCCTAATTGCCAACAAGTTAAGGTAGAACATCAGAAACCAGGAGGTATGACTGAGGAGATTAAAATTCCTACATCGAAGTGGGAAGTGATAAACATGGACTTCATTACGGGTTTACCTCGTACTCGCAGACAACATGACTCCATTTGGGTGATAGTGGAAAGAGTTACTAAGTCTGCTCATTTCTTATTTGTCAAGACTACAGATTCAGCGGAGGACTACGCCAAACTCTATATCAATGAGATAGTAAGATTGCATGTGGTTATTTTGTGTATCATCTCAGACAGAGGTCCTCAGTTTACCTCTCATTTCTGGAAATTGTTTCAGAAAGGTCTTGGTACTCAAGTAAATCTCAATACATCATTTCATCCACAAACGGATGGTCAGGCAGAGCGTACCATCCAGACCTTAGAGGATATGTTGAGAGCTTGCGTGAACAATTTCAAGGGTAGTTGGGATGATCTCCTACCTCTCATAGAGTTTGCCTAAAATAATAGTTTCCATTCCAGTATTCATATTACCCCGTATGAGGCACTATACTGGCATAGATGCAGATCCCCGATTGGTTGGTTTGAAGTAGGTGAAGTAGCCTTGATAGGGCCAATTCAGTTCATGAAGCTATGAAAATAGTTCAGCTCATCAGGGATAGACTTAAGACAGCTCAGAGTCATCAGAAGTCCTACGCAGATGTGAGAAGAAGGGACTTAGAGTTTGAAATCGATGATTTGGTTTTCCTGAAGGTGTCACCTATGAAGGGGGTGATGAGATTTGGCAAGAAAGGGAAGCTCAGTCCTAGATATGTAGGTCCTTACAACATCCTGAAAAGGGGTTGGTAATGTGGCTTATGAGTTAGAGTTGCCAGCAGAAATAACAGTGGTTCATCCAGTCTTTCACTTTTCCTTACTGAACAAGTGTGTGGGTGATCCGGCATCAATAGTGCTATTAGAGAGTGTGGCTATGAAGGATAGTTTCATTTATGAAGAGGTGCCAGTAGAGATTCTTGACCGCCAGGTTCGTAGGTTGAGAAATAAAGAAGTCGCTTCAGTGAAGGTTTTGTGGAGGAGTCAGTCCGTAAACGGAGCTACTTGGGAAGCAGAAGCATCCATGAAGGCCAAGTATCCTCACCTCTTTCCTTCCGATAATAGTTCCTCTCCAGTCTCTTAGTTTACTCTTGCATAAATTCAGTCTCAGTATCTTGTTCCTTCAGTTGTTCTTGGATTTCAGCATATTCGCATGTTCTTTGAACTCAGTTCAATTAGATATCAGTTTCTAGTACTTAGTGGTAAGGATTGAAGATCCTTCCCTTCATACTTAGGTTGTTTAGACTTCATTCGAGGCCGAATGTTCTCAAGGGGGAGATGTTGTAACATCTCAGAACCTAATAGACCTGAACATCAGAAATTTTGGTGAACCACGGAAAGGTTAACAGACCGTGAAAGGAACCACGGTCCGTCGACCTGCTAGTGGTTCACACCCAGCCAGCGTGGTGGACCATGGAGCCCTCCACGGGCAGTGGACCCCCACACGAGCCGTGGGATGGCTCGTATAAGTGAGGTAGAGCCACCAAGATTTTTTGCGTTAAACCACGGAGCCCTCCACGGACTATGGTTTTAATGACGGGCCATGGATGGGTTGGTCACCCTGAGCCAGCAGCCCCCCCAGCCCATGTGAAGAACCACGGTCCCCTTCACGGTCCGTGAAGTGGACCGTATTCAGGGGTACCAAGTACCAGTAGGCTCTGGCCAGCAACCACGACCCACTTGATGGGCCGTGGTCCCTTTCACGGTCTGTGAGTGGCTCCGTGGACGGGCCTCATCAACTTTTAAGTCAGGGTCATTTTGGTCTTATCCCCTATGCATTGGGCATTTAAACTACGTCATTTAACACCTAAACTACGCTGTTTTACTCAGTTTAAGCCTAATAATCTAGTCAGAACCTACCCAAAACCTTTATTCACCAAAAATCATCCAAACTTAGAGCAAAAAGGAAAAGAAAGAGGCGTCAGTTTCCCAAGAACAATTAGAAGGTTTTCTTCAAGTTTCATCCCCGAAATCGAAGGATTTCTCCGTAGATTTCATCACCAGGTATGTGGGATTTCACTAGTGGTTCCTTTCATCCACTAGGTCCCTAGAATTCAGTCAGTTCCTTGATTCTCCATATCTTGTTTAGACCTAGGGTTTCTAAAACCTTAGATATTTACTGTGATTTAACTTTTATAGTATCCTAAATCAGATAGCTTGTTTCTTGGAAAGTTTGCTTAATTCCTTGTATGAAACTTAGAACCCTAGTTTGCATAAATTATCTTTGTTCATGAATTATACTTGCTAGGTCAGTTAAACAGATAATCATGCTCCAGATTTCAAATGTTACATTATCAGTATATAAATGTTGCATTCTCAGATTGCATGTCAGTATTTTGAGCTATTCAGTATTTCAGTTACATTTGTGTCATATACATAATCAGTTGGGAGTAGACTTAGCACCGAGTTGGATTAGTGTTCAGCATACCCTCATAGTCCCAGAACTATATGCCCCTGTAGAAGTATAAGTCCCCTCTGTTGGGCATCAAATTTAGTGATCATGCCAGTCATGCCTTTATACCCCTAGCAAGCTATATTGGGTCCTCTCGATGGAGCATATAGATCGGACTCCACGTTTAGCTCACGTGGTTTATGTCGGTTAATAGTAGCTCCCACAATCAGACTCTTAATGTATTTGACCAGGTTTTCAGTATATACTTCAGCATTCAGTTCAGCATGTTATTTTCATGATTAGTACTTGGTCATTGCATTCAACTTAGCTTTTCAGTTATGTTTCAGTACTTACATTCTTGCTCAGTTTATGTCATTGCTCAGTTATGCTTTGTTCAGCTTATATATATATATATATATATATATATATATATATATATATATATATATAT
>JAJONR010004405.1:0-35557 GCA_029582245.1 Solanum etuberosum
TTTTAGTTTATTTTTTGTATCCATTTTACCTATACTGAATATGAACAGTTTAGTAATATATTAAAACGAATACATAATTAGAGACAAATACAAACTGGAATCTCAATACATTTCGAAATATAATATTCATTAAAGATGATCAAAACATCAATTACATAAAACTAAGGACAAACGAAATTATCAAACACTTTCAAATTACTTTTCAAAAAAATTCAAACATATCTAACTATTCAGTTCGTGGTCCATTCCTGCATGACCGCCTATTATGCCCCTTATGCCCACAAGTACTACAAGAATTCTTGTTCTTCTTCCCATATAGCTCGCTGTACGATTTGTCACGAAGCTTTTTGGTGGCCTACTAGGTAGTTTTTTAAATTTTGGTGGCCTCACTACTTCATTCTCTATATATGCAGGTACATTCCAATCGATTCGATCAGGTAATGAAGTAATTGGATTGTTGTATGTAACAAGTAATGTATATGGTTTGTAAAGGTCAGAACAATACGGTTCAGGATCAAGAAATTTCTTCTTTAAAATAGCTCAAGCATGCGAACATGGTATTTCATCCATTTGAAATCTCCTACATGTACAAGTTTTCCTTTCAAGGCAAACAATAAATGTTGCACCTTCATGATGAACATTGAGCACCTAATTACTTGTTGCCACTACCTGTTAAACAAAGATCAAACCAATTTGCATGATACAAAGTTTACAGGGACATAGATGAATGTATGAAATACAAAATAAAAAATTAAAAAATTAAAAAAATACAACATACCATCATACGTACTGACCGTTCTTCATTTTCAGCGAGCATTTCTTGAGCTTTACCACAAAGTGTCGTGAATGTATCCAACTTACAACTTACAAATTTATGTATTTACAATAGTACTTGTATCATGTTTTGAACAAAACTGTATTTTCCATCTTCAATTATATGCTACGACCTCTAACAAAATTATAACATAACAAAATTATATTTCTAATTATATCTTAAGACCTCCAACATATTTTGTATTTGTATTTAAGCTAAAATACGATTTATTTACAATAATGTTCTTATCTGCCAAAATATTATGTATACTACACACATATAGAACTTGTATTCAGATCAACCACTTACATAATTCCATTACTTTTATCATATCATTTTTGATTAGTGATACAATGTAGTTCAAAAAACAGAAAACAAATAACCAAACAAAAAAACAAACATACAGTACAAATTATCGTAGAAAATTGTACCTCATCCAATTTGTATTCAGTTAGAGATACATTTTTTTCAAAAAAGTAAAAACAAAAAGCCAATAAAAAAAAGCCTGTCTTCTTACAATCCATTATTATTTTTGTATTCAACAAGCAAAAAAAATTCAACAAATCCAGCAACACTAATTATTCATACCTTGTTCATAATACATACAATTTAAAACGAAAATATATACGATTTACAATTATGTAAAAAAATTCATATCAAATTATAATCAATTACAAACAAATTATGGATGAAGCAATTAACTAATACCTGGTCTAATTTATATTCCGTCAATTTTATTGAATTCCTTCTCAAAACTTGCTTTTCGACAAACTTTTTATCCTGTTTCGTTCAAATAATTCTTATCAAACAGGAAAAAAATTAGATTTTAATCATTGTTAATTGATCAGAGAGTGAATATTTTCAACTGAGACGTGAATATCGATAATGAGAAAATTCGGTCAATTATTTTTAATTTTTGTAACTGATGAGACTTTTAAGCGTTTGATCTTTTTAAAAATAATTCTCTCCCCTAAATTTCTCCAATCTGTTATATAAAAATTGTATTCTTTAAATTAAAACAAATAATAAAAACATAAATAAGATACATAAAAACTAAATTTTTGACATTTTTACTAAATATTGAAAGTGTTGCTAATGGGTCCTATTAAATGTTAAAGTATTGACATTTTGAAAATTCCCTTATTCTTTTTCTTCTTAAAAGTACAAATGACCCATTTCCTTTCCTAAAAAGTAAAGCCCAACTTTCTTTTTCCTCACAAATGAAGCCCAACATCAGTTGTACAACCCAACAATAACCCAGCCCAACTCTTTAACATGAGCTATAAGAACGGCACGTGTGAGAATTTCAAAAAACACTAGGGTTAAAGTCGGGCAGTCCGGGCAACCCCCATCTTCAGTATTTGTAGGGTTTTTTCAACTCTTCAAATATATAAACCTCCTCCATATCCCGCTTCTTCACACTATTCGAAAATACCCCCACCCCCCCCTCTCCATTTCCCCCAAATTCATCTTCACAAACAACAGTAAAAAGCTTTTTCTCAATCAAAACTGTCTGATTGATTTTGTTCTCTGGAGCTAGGCAAAACCCTAGCTCGTGTTAAGAATTCCAGAAGTTGAAATACTAGGTTAATCTTCTTTTTTTAGTTGAAAGGTAACGTTTTTTTCCAACTTTTACTGATTTTGAAATTGTTTCTGGGTTTTGTTTTCTTTATGATTTAGATCTGTTTGATTTCAACGTTTTTAGGTTAGGTTTTTGTGTTTTTACAGTTTTGTATGCGTTGATGTTTTTGTTTTTACTTGCTTTGTTTGGATTTTAAGTTGATTATATGTTGTAGGAAGTATAAATGTAGTTAATTTTTTATTAATCGATGTTTACTTGGAACATGAGATTTGGTTTTTGTTGATGAATTGAGCAATGAGTTATCTTCTTATGGTATTTTTAATTTCTTGTTTGAGTTCGTGGCGAACTTTTGGTTGATTGAGATAGACACCCAAACTTGTTATTTGTATTGACTACTAGTTGATTGATTGATTGTTTTTCTTATTTATAAAAATTGGAAAAAATAGAAGAAACCCTAAATAATTGGGTTTGGTTTTTTTTTTTTGAAGATTCCTGATGTTATCTTATTTTTAAAACATATAGAGATAAGACACTGTTGAATTGATATTTTGTTGTTATCAAGCGCTTTTAACTGCTGTGCTAGTATGTTTCCTTGTATGTGAAATTGAATCAGTATTTTTAAAGTGTTGCTTGTTGCACCTACTGTGCTTCTATCACTAGAGAAGAGAGTAATGTAATTTTCTTTAAGGTGTGGCTTGATTACTTGATAACTTGATATCTTGATATCTTGATATCTTGATATCTTGATATCTTGTGTATTCTTAAAAACTGCTACAGTACCTAACTTTGTTCAATTTGTAGGGAACATGGCTCTTGAGATCACTCAGTTTTTGTTGGCTGCTCAATCAGCAGATGCCAAGATTCGGACTGAGGCAGAATCTAATCTTAGTCAGTTCCGAGAGCAAAACCTTCCGGGGTTTTTTCTTTCACTAGCTGTTGAGCTCTCAAATGATGCAAAGCCTACAGAATCTCGTAGACTAGCTGGTATTGTCCTTAAAAACTCACTGGATGCTAAAGAAACTGTCAGGAAACAACAGCTTGTTCAACAGTGGCTAGCAATTGATTCATCTTGTAAGTCCCAAATTAAAAGCTTGCTTTTGAGCTGTCTTGGATCATCTGTACGCGAGGCAAGTCACACCGCTTCCCAAGTGATTGCTAAAATAGCTTCAATTGAAGTTCCTCAGAAACAATGGCCAGAGCTCATTGGTTCATTGCTTGTTAACATGACACAACAAGGAAGTCCTGCATCTGTGAAACAGGCAACCTTGGAAACACTTGGTTATGTGTGTGAGGAGATATCTCACCATGATCTTGTCCAAGATGAAGTAAACTCTGTTCTCACAGCTGTTGTGCAAGGTATGAATGTTGAGGAGGAAAGCGTTGAAGTCAGACTTGCTGCAACAAGAGCTTTGTATAATGCTCTGGATTTTGCTCAGACAAACTTTGACAATGAGATGGAGAGAAATTATATTATGAAGGTCATCTGTGAGGCAGCCACAGCAAAGGAGGGACAGTTAAGGCAGGCTGCTTTTGAGTGTCTTGTTTCTATTGCGTCGACGTATTACGAGTTACTTGAACCTTACATGCAGACTCTCTTCCAGTTGACAGCTAAAGCAGTAAAAGAAGATGAGGAGGCTGTTGCCCTTCAAGCAATTGAATTCTGGAGTTCTATCTGTGATGAAGAGATAGAGCTTCAAGATTATGAGGTCCCTGACAGTGGGGATTCCAGTGTGCAACATTCCCGTTTCATCGAGAAGGCCCTCGAAGTATTAGTTCCAATGCTGCTGGAAACGTTATTGAAACAGGATGAGGACCAGGACCAGGATGATGACATCTGGAATCTGGCTATGGCTGGTGGAACATGTCTTGGTCTTGTCGCCAGAACTGTCGGAGATGCTGTTGTTCCCCTTGTAATGCCTTTTGTGGAGGCTAACATAATGAAACCTGATTGGCGCTCTCGCGAGGCTGCCATATATGCATTTGGCTCAATACTTGAAGGTCCAAGCATCGAGAAGCTATCTCCCATGGTCCATGCTGGATTAAAGCATCTGCTTGACGCGATGAAGGATAATAATGAGCACATTAGAGATACCACAGCATGGACTCTTAGCCGTATCTTTGAGTTGCTGCACACTCCAGCTTCTGGATTTTCAGTAATCACACCAGCCAACCTCCAACAAATAGTGGAGGTGCTGTTAGAGAGTATAAAAGATGTTCCTCATGTTGCCGAAAAAGTTTGTGGGGCTATCTATTTCCTTTCTCAAGGATATGAGGATGCTGGGACAAGCTCGTCTCTGCTCACTCCATTTATAACTCAGATTATTAGTTCTCTTATTGCAACAGCTGATCGGACAGACAGTGGTTCTAAGCTCAGAACCACGGCATATGAAACCTTGAATGAAGTTGTTAGGTGCTCTAATCTTTCTGAAACATCTCAGATTATTAATCACCTTTGCCCTGTTATCATGGACAAGTTGGCACAAACTTTTGAGCTTCAGATTTTATCCTCTGATGATAGAGAAAAACAGGGAGATCTACAGGCTTCTCTATGTGGTGTGCTCCAGGTTATTATTCAGAAGCTAAGTAATGCTGATGAAACCAAGGCTATAATACTCCAAGTTGCTGACCAGATCATGACGTTGTTCCTGAAGGTTTTTGCCTGTCGTAGCTCAACTGTCCATGAAGAGGCCATGCTTGCTATTGGTGCTCTGGCCTATGCAACTGGATCAGATTTTTTGAAGTATATGCCAGAGTTTTACAAGTATATTGAGATGGGGTTGCAGAATTTTGAAGAATACCAGGTTTGTTCCATCTCAGTGGGGGTGGTTGGCGATATTTGCCGTGCATTGGATGACAAGATCTTGCCATACTGTGATGGGATCATGACTCTGCTTCTTAAAGATTTATCTAGCGGTGAACTTAACCGATCTGTAAAACCTCCCATATTCTCCTGCTTTGGGGATATTGCGCTTGCTATTGGTGAACACTTTGAGAAGTACCTTCAGTATGCGTTACCTATGATGCAAAGTGCTGCTCAAATGTGTGCACAACTAGACATTAGTGATGATGAAATGCTAGAGTATGGCAACCAGCTCAGGCGCAGTATTTTTGAAGCATACTCTGGAATTCTTCAAGGATTTAAGAGTACCAAGGCCAACTTGATGTTACCACATGCTCCTCATCTCTTGCAGTTCATTGAACTGGTTGCCAAAGACAGCCCAAGGTATTGTTAACTGAATTTCATGGACATTTCATTTCTCTTATAATATTTGCACCTTATGAGTTCTGACATGTGTATTGTGGTTCTTTTGTAGAGACGAGAGTGTAACAAAAGCAGCAGTTGCTGTGTTGGGAGATCTAGCTGATGCTCTTGGTTCCAGTGCAAAGACCATATTCAAAGATCCTGCATTTCTCGAACAGCTGTTAGGTGAGTGTCTTCAATCCGATGATGAACAGCTGAAAGAAACAGCAACCTGGACACAAGGAATGATTGGGCGCGCCTTCTCTGTTTGTGGGTGAGCTGTGTTTTAGAGTTGCTCTTTATCTAGGAATCTTGTTTTTTTCCCATCATATTGCCGAGGCTGAAGTTGTCAGGTTACCAAGGTGGGGTTTATATAATCAACTAAGCTTGCATCTCTTGTGTTGGCTATGAAAGTTGAAATTCTTCCTTTTAAATTTTGGGTATGCAGACTTGTAGCTTCAAGTGTCGAGGTCACCTTGTCTTGGTAGCCTGCTGTTGTTATAACTTTGTCAGTCTATAATATTACAAGTCAGCAGTTTTCTTTTGATCAGCTTCCAGTAACTCATCTTTCTGTGATTTCACAAATCTAAACAAAAAATTTATTGTGGTAACCCTTTCCCCTGTTACTATCTTTCTTACTCTCTGCTAGGGATGACAATGGGGCGGGTCGGAGTGGAGCGGGTTACAACCTTTGTGGGGCGGGGCGGGTATAATTTTTTTTTTAAAATAAAAATCATGCGGGGTGGGTGAAAGTCTTTGTGGGTTTATGCGGGTTTGGCCCTGCCTCATTGCCATCCCTACTCTCTGTTGAAAATCATTATGAGTTTTCATTCTTTTAGATAATTTCTGAATTTTATATTTCTTAGTTGTACTAATTCAAATAGTAAGGTTCAGCTAATATGCTTAAATTTCTAAGAAAACAGGCAAATACCACCTAATCTAAAATTTTTAAAACCCCTGAAAAAGGTGTAATCTTTGTGTTAATGAAACTTTGGTTAAAACAGATTGTATCATTCTATTTTTCCTGTTTTTACAGCTTCTATAAGCATTCATTTGACCTCTTTTTTTTTTGGGTGGGGGTGGGGAAAGTCTATGCATTTAATCATCTCTTGATTAATTAATATTGTTTGTGTTTGATACAATTTTTTTTGAGTTAATGGAAGCATGATCGAGTTTAAATGATAGAATCTCATGTTTATAAAGAAAATGGTGGGAATAGTTCTTGTTTGATGTTTTTGCTGTTGTACTAATTAAGGTATCTGAGAAAAAAGGTGCAAGGTCTCTTGACTATCAATACCTTTTTTCTCACCTCACTTAGAAAAAACAACAAAACCTGATCAAACATTCTCCTTAGGTGTGTTCTTGCCGCCATCAATAGCAAAACAACTCCAACCATTTCCTTTGTTAAACCTGAGACTCAGCATTTAAATTCAACCATTCTTCCATCAACTCAAACAGACTGTACCTTTTTTGGGGTTTTCAAGCACAATGGATTATTAATTAATCAAGAAATGACTAATGCATAGACCCCCCATCACCACCACAAAAAAGAAGTCCAAATGAATACTTATAAAAGCTGTAAAAATACAAGAAAAATAGACATGATACAATCTATGTAACCAAAGTTCATCAACACAAAAATTACACCTATTCTCTTAGGTTTTCAAGCACAACATACATTAGTCAACAAATTATTTGGTGAATTGAGACTATTAATTTATATTAAAAAGGGCTCAAAAGTCAAATCTGAAATATCAAAACCAAACTTAAAATATCCAATCCAGTCTGACATTATTTGGTTTTGAATTGTAGTTTCTTTAATTCGAAAATACAAACTGAAATTTTCATATCAAATCCGAAGCGCCCCCTCCACCCACGCACACTTAATTAAGCATATGGTGACAAGATAATATCTAATAATAACATGATAGTCAACTAAATTAGAATCTATATCTTTAAAACATTCAAGAATTCCTGTAAAAAGAGTTTGTACATAAACAAAAATATAGGATGTGATAAGTGATATTGCAGACATAGAAGTGAGATTATGTTAACTTGTGAATGTTGAATGAGCCTAGAAATAGATGACCTATCTAAATTGCAGAATTATGAGGAAGAAAAACAGGATTTGGGTAAATAGAAGCTACTTAATTAATCCCAACAAAGTGGTTAAACAAAACAAAAGAAGAGTGTATGTCCTTTATACAGAGTTTTCATCTACCAGAATGTAGTGAACTAGATGATATCTGTCCGACGGATAGCGAACGATGTGATATATTGATTGTATCAGTAGAAAACACTTCCAAGAACTTAGCTGTGATTTCATCAACCCTATCAGATCCAATACAGCTCAACTGCTGCTCAAAACCTAGAAGTGATTCATCTCCATTGAGGTACTTCATTACTTGTCTCATTGTTGGCCTAGCTTCTGGTCTTGGGTGTGAACAAACAAGCCCAAGTCTGAAAATCATTTGAACCTCTTTATCTACATAGACTGAATTCAACCTTTGATCAACTGCATCAAGAATATTACCTAGTTGTAAACATTCTATCACCCAATCAGCTAGTACTAAAGCTCCTTTCCCTGGTTCATAGACAATAGGAGGTCTTCCACTAGCTACTTCAAGAAGTAGTACACCATATGCATACACATCTGTGCTCGTTGAGGCCTTCCCTGTCCGTGTCAATTCTGGTGCAATGTACCCTATTGTGCCAACAACATTTGTCGTGTGTGAATTCTTGCCATGGTCGTATAATCTTGCTAGCCCAAAATCCCCTAACCGACCATTCATTTCACCATCAATTAGGACGTTACTGCTCTTCACATCGCGATGTATTACCACTTGTTCCCATTCTTCATGCAAGTAAAGAAGCCCTGCAGCAATCCCTTTGATGATGTTAAATCTCTGTTCCCATGTTAGAACAATGTCCCTTTTCTGTCTGTAAAGTAATGAATCGAGACTTCCATTTGGGACAAAGTCATACACTAGGAGAAGATCATTCTTGTTCTTGCACCAGCCTTGAAGGTTGATCAAGTGTTTGTGCCTTAACCTGCCTAGGCTTTCGATCTCCGCTGCAAATTCTCTCATTCCTTGAAGAGAATTGCTCGATATCTTCTTCACTGCAACCTCAGCTCCATTAGTAGGCAAAACACCCTTGTAAACAGCACCAAATCCTCCAACTCCAATTAGTTCACTCTCCTTGAATCCCTTAGTTGCCTTGTAAAGATCTCTAAATCGGAACCTGTGAGGACAATCCAGCTCCCAGTCCTCTAGAACTTCATGTTGCCTCATCCTTCTATAGATATAAAATGCCCCAAGGAGCAGGATAACGACGGAGCAAAATGTTCCGATCAAGGCCCTTTTGAGATGGGAATTCTTGGAGGGTCTTACCACTTCAGGTGGGGCAACAGGTAGCTTATCAAGATCTAAAGGATCAGCAGCTCCATTCAACCGAAAACTCCAACCCAAGATGTAATGAGAGCTCGCTTTATCTCCCGTGGCTGCTGAGAAACCAGCATACGTAGTTTCGTTCAACACAGGAGATAAATCTCTGACCTCGCTGATCAGAGGTCTACTTGGCTTTGGAACTTTTATGGGAGATATAGTTACATTTACTACTTTGCTTATTCCATCATAATCGATCCAAGCCTGAATTGATTCTCCTCTTTGTAGATTCACCTGCTCTGTTTCAGAAGTACCATTAATATAGTAATCAGCTGATTTTGACGCGATAGGTCTCATGCTATTTATGTTGATCCCAATGTGATTTCCATCTGTGTCCACACCTTCATTGTAACCATTCACAGTGTCAAATTCAACCATAAATATGTGGTTAGTATCTTTGCCATCGTTCGCGCTGTTTAGGACTCCAAGATAGTGATCGCCCTCAGCACCTGGAAAACCCCGGGATGGAGATAAGGTGAAAGCAAATCCAAAGCCACCAGAGGTTTTCTCAAGAGGGACAATGGCGAAGACGAAGTATGTACTAAATGAAGTAACATTTTTAGTACTGGAGTTGAAAATTGGTACAGGATTGGGGTGGAAAGCATGACCTATAACATTATTTGATCTATTAGTGAGCTTAAGTGCACCACTTGGATTGATTATTGCAACTCCATCTCTAATGATATTTGAGTTATTGAATCCATTGTAAGCAAAATCGAAAGATTGAGCTCTCACAAGAATAGGGCAAAAGATCAATGCAAGAATAACTAGGCAATAGGGATTGTCCATGGAGTTGTTGGAAGTACAAATTGTTAAGTTTTTGTGCAATATTTATATTCAATTCAAAGAGACAATTTTAACATACTTTATATGGAAATGAGGTTGTATTTTCAAAGTCAATGCTTCCTCATTAATTCATGGAGAGACTTTGAAACAAGAAAAAAAAATGGGAATTGGAAGTTTTGAGTGTCCAAAGAACCTTTAATTAAAAGAGAAATAATCATATCAAAGTTAAGTCGTTATAAGTTGACCTTGAAGTAGCACATGAGAGAGGGGGTAAAAGGGTTGCTATATACACCATAACTTAAAAGGATGATTTGGACTTTGATTTTTGAACTATTCAACTTTTCTAGAATAACAAACAATCAAGAAGATCCACACAAAGACTTAAGTGGTTCTTTTAAGTTGATTTTGTATTTTGGGAGTATTTGAATTGGTAGTCTAAGACCTTATTTGTTTGCACTTAATGAAGATCAGAATCTTAATGGTTCAGACATTAGACCCGTTTTGTTTTTCTACTTAAAAATCTCTAGTTTAATTAGGCTAAGAATTGTTCTTAGGAGTTCAATTTAGTTTTAGTATACACAAAACATGTGTTATTAAATGTCAAACCCATGTTTAATTATTTTTATCCTGTGTACCCTCCAATCATCAACTGACTAATGAGGATAAAAAGCTTTCCATGTATATATAATATAATAATAAATAACGTAATAAACTATTCATGAAAAGGCAAACAAACTACACAGTTGACTAATGATAGTAGTAAACTTAATTATATGATTGTTTAGTGATACTTAATCATTCCACCTAATCATAATATTATCTTTCTTGGTAGATAGATAATCAAATTAATTAAGTGATACGTCATATGACTTAAATAGAATAACCATGGTACGATCATAGTATGATGGCCATTGATCAAGTTGGTCCCATGGTCTAGTAATTTAGGACATCTCTCTTTCCAAGAAGGCAACAGTGATTCGAATTCCCTATGGGTAGGGTACTACGAAAGAAAATTGATACTAGATTAAATCTAAAATTGATTCTTTCTAGGTCGATGTCGAAGCGGTTAATTCTTAATAATAGGCATTTTGTTACGACTCATTTTTAAACTAAGTTAAAAACTTTCATAACTTGTCTATTTATTAATTTTGAAAATAGTAATAGAGTCGCTACTAGAAAAATTAAGAAAACCATTTAAAAAAGGTAATTTTGAAATAAATCAGAGTCGGATAAGGGTTCAAACAATCACCTTAAATGATCCGCTAATGCGCGATTGACCGGTGGATTTTAAAAGCTTGGCTAATTTTTTTTAAAAAGTTGTTACTTGAAAATTCTTATTTGAAATTTAAATAAAATTCTTTTGATACTTGTAAAATCTCAAAAATATAATCCTAACTTAATAATTTTATCCGAGTTAAGGATTTTGAATCAAATGGTTAGTTTAAATTCATAAACCTGGATTCAAAGCTTTTCAATAACTATGAAAGAACATGAATGATTCTTAAGTTATTCTTTAAGCCTAAGTTGCTGAATTTAAATAGATTTAAAAATTGAATACTTAAAGTAACTTTTTCGTTCATCATGCTATTGCCCTTGGTTTACATACAACTACATTGATCTTAGTAAAAGGTTCTTTAGATGCACGCGGTTCCAAGTTAATGCCATATAAGAATTTCAATTATAATTTTTTGTGCGATGGCCCAAAACAAGGTGGTACTTATGATATTTCGACATGACGCACCTTGAAAATTTACAACGTGTGATTCGAGTTTGAATATTAAGAATAGAAAAACTTCTAATAGAAAACATTTTTCCTACACAATGTAATTAATATAAATTAGTTGTATTATACCAAAACATTAAAAAAAGATGTACGGCTCTTGTTGAAACCGTGTGTCATTTAATTGATGAATAACTAATTGTCTAATTCAAACGTTGACAGTGAAGAAATTCCAGGGAAAATATCAGTGCCGTATGGCTAAGGGTTACTGTGTATTTTGCAAATGATGGGGAAAGGAGTGGTCCATGTTTGTATGACTAATATTTTTGTTTTTGTTAGAAATATACAAAGTCTTACATTGATTGTGAATATAAAGTTTCCCCTTCACCTAACTTTACTAATTCTAAGTGGCGATTCTTCATCTAGAAACGTATTTCTTCTCTATTTAGTAAAATCTATTATTAAGAATTTGAGTGGTTAATAATAGATGTTGAAATTTAGCAAAACATACTTAAATTTTTCATAGAACATCAGAGGTGTCAAAGATATTATTCTTAAGGATATTTTATGTCGTCTAGAATTCAACAAACTGTTCAAACTTAAATAGGAGAAGAGACGATGCAGTTTAATAAAGAACAAAAATCAGCACAATAGAATATATGAGGAATAGTTTCTCTTGATACAGTCTCTACCAAATGAAAGGACTAAAAAATATATCCATGGATGACAGGATAATGGCTGAAGGATTTATCACTTCTTTTTTTTTATAAAAAAAATATCTTATTTAAAGTGAAGTCAATGGAAGTATTTATAGGCAACGAAATGATAGAGATTAACATATGATATGAAGATAAGCCAATCAAATCTGTTACAAAGTTAATGATTTTTTTTTTACAATGAGTAATAAAGGTGATTAATGATTATTAATCATGGCTAGTAAAGAGTAAAAAATATGTTATTTTCTCTAATTGATGTGGAACAATTTGAATTTTGAGAGTCAAATCATTTAATTTTGATCGTAAATTTGGACATGAAATCTTTAATTTTTTTGAAATAAAATTTTATATTCGGGAACTGCGTAAAATATACTATACGTCACAAAAATTGACAATTCAAAATATCTAAAAGACATGAAAAAATTATGATCAAAGAAAAAATTATTTGAATTTCGAAATCTAAAAGGTGCCACATTAATTGAGACAAAGGGAATATAACTTATTTTTGAGATATAAGAATTATTTTTCCTACCATTTTCAATATAACTCAAAAATAATATTAAGCAATAATATGAAATAAGAAATGATGTTGGATTTTCAAAAATGAGCATGATACATCAAATTTGGCATCTTTACTCACGCCATTAATAAGGTCTTAACGGATATCAATGAAAAATTTCGATAAAAAATAAGCTGGAATCCCGAATCATCAAAAATCCATGGACTATAGCACACGAAATCGATAAAATCTGGTTTTTCCTGCTTTGGGGCTCGTTTGAACTTGAAAATGCGCCCGTTTGCCCCTTGGGACCAACTGACTCCATTAATAAGGTCTTAACGGACGTCCATGAAAAATTTCGGCCAAATACAAGCCGGAATCCCGAATCACCAAAAATCCATGAAATATAGCATATGAAAATCAGCAAAATCTAGTTTTTCCTGCTTTGGGGCTCGTTTGAACTTGAAAATGCGTCTGTTTACCACCTGAGACCAACTGATGCCATTAATAAGGTCTTAACGGACGTCCATGAAAAATTTCGGTGAAAAACAAGCCAAAATCCTGAATCACCAAAAATCCATGGACTATAGCACACGAAAATCGGTAAAATCTAGTTTAATCTGCTTTGGGGCTCGTTTGAACTTGAAAATGCGCCCGTTTGCCTCCAGGATTAACTGACGCCATTAATAAGGTCTTAACGGACATCCATGAAAAATTTTGGCCAAAAACAAGTCGGAATCTCGAATCACCAAAAATCCATGGACTATAGAACACGAAAATCGACAAAGTCTATTTTTTCCTGCTTTGGGGCTCGTTTGAAAATACCCCCGTTTGCCCCTCGGGACAAACTTACGCCATTCATAAGGTCTTAACGGACGTCCATGAAAAATTTCAGCCAAAAACAAGCCGGAATCTCGAATCACCAAAAATCTATGGACTATACACATGAAAATCGATAAAATGTGGTTTCTCCAGCTTTGGGGCTCGTTTGAACTTGAAAATGCGCCCATTTTCCCCTTGGGACAAACTCACGCCATTAATAAGGTCTTAATAGACGTCCATGAAAAAGTTCGGCCAAAAACAAGCCAGAAACCTGAAATACCAAAAATTCATGTACTATAGCACACAAAAATTAGCAAAATCTAGTTTTTCTTGCTTTGGAGCTCGTTTGAACTTGATAATGCACCCATTTGACCCTCGGGACCAACTCACTATAAAAACTCGGAATCTAGTAGTCTAGGCTAGGGCTAAGTGAGAGGGCAAGAGCTAAGGAAGTGAGCTTGGGCAGCCTTCACCAAGATGTGCTCACTTCCCACGACCACCATGACTCCTCGTGGTAGGGACCACGGGTCGTGGTAATGGGTGTAGTGAACTAGGCAGTAGCTAGCCCAAGCTGCCCAAAATGTTAGACCCTCCCACGAGCCATTTGACGGCTCATGAAGGCGACCACGGGCCGTGGGAGAGGTCGTGGTCATGAGATAGGTTTTTGAGGGTAAGTGGTGGCAAACCAAGCTACTAGTCAAGGGACCACATGCACCACTATGGGCCGTGTGACCCATGACGAGCCGTGGTGCCACTCATGAAGGTGGTTCGTCAGACTTTAGTTCAGGGGTTTTTGGGTCTTTTTCGATTTTAATTAAATCAAAGCTATGTCATTTTACCCAAGCCTAGGAACCCCCCTATATAAATGATTTTAACCCCAAAACTCACCAATTCAAGTCATTATTTCCAAAACCCAAAAGAAATCCCAAGTTCTTCCTCTCAAATATTTCTCTCTCTAAAATTTGAAGAAGAAGAAGAGTTCAAGCTAGGATCAAGGTCAAGTCTCCATTCCTCAAACAATTGTAGGATTTGATATCAAGGTATGATGGCTTTTCATCCATGGAGCCCCCCAAGATTCCCCAATTGAAAAGTAGAAATTCCCCAATTTGAGTTAGGGTTTTATTCTAATGTTGTGGGTCTTGATGAATGTTGATCCAATTGAGTGGATTATGATTGTTTATTATTGAATTGATAGGATTACATGTTTTTAGGATGAATTTACATGTACCCATGCTTAACTCATGTTTCTAGGTTGGAATTGATGTAAATGGGTTTGATGCCATGAAAGGAGAATTTGTGGGTTTAGATATATTCTTTTAGGATTGATGAGATACATTAGAATTACTTTGAGATTGAAGCATATATGATGATTGTGATATACATTGCTTTGAGAGTGAAGCACATAAGATGATCATGAGATGTAGTGCTTTGAGAGTAAAGCTTATGTTATGAATTGTTGATTATTGAGGTAATTGTTGTGGAAGGGAAAGTTCCCACATGAATTGCTTAAGTATGAATGTGAAAGGCTTTCTCACATTGAATGATTCTAGGTCTGTAACACCCCGTAGCCTAAAGAGGAAGGCTTAGCAAATTTGCAGAACTTCCAAGTGTTACCCATGAGGGCTAACCACGCCCCGTGGTTGGACCCACGCCCCGTGGGGGAGCCCCGTGGATGGACACCTTGGGGACTGTCTGAGGCAGTGAACCACGGACAGGACCCACGCCCCGTGGATGGGTCCACGACCCATGGTTGGGAGCCGTAGGTCCAAGGTCCAGAAACTCAAAGTCCCAGACCACCAACCACGGTTCACCAGGACGGACCGTAGGTCCATCCATGGTCCGTCGGCGTGGTCTCGTGGGTGGGGCCTGTGGGACGGTTAAGTTGAGGGCTTAAGGGTCTTTTCCGAATTTAATTAGAATTAAGTGGTGTCGTTTTGACTAAACCTAGACCACCTATATAAGCATTTTTAACCCCCCAAAACCCCATTCAAGTCATTCTCTCAAATTCCAAAAGAAAACCCAAAACTCCTCTCTCTAGAAGTTTGAAGAAGAAGGAAGAAATTGAAGCTAGGTCAAGTTCAAGTCTCCAATCTTCAAGCTTGTGAGGGCTTTGTAATCAAGGTATGATGACTTTTCATCCATTGTTTCCTTCCATCCATGGAGTCCCTTAGAATTCCCTCAATTTGATGAAGAATTCCCCAATTCTAGCTAGGGTTTCTTCCAATGTTGTGGGTTGTGATGAATGTTGATCCAATTGAGTGGATTATGGTAGTTTATGATTCAATTGATAGAATTGCATGTATTTAGGATGAAATTACATATACCCATGCCTATCCCATGATTCTAACCTAGAATTGATATAATTGGGTTGATGCCATGAAGGGAAACTTTGTGGGTTTAGGCTTGTCCTTATAGGATTGATGAATTATGATTAGAATTGCTTGAGAATAAAGCATAGATGATGATCATGATATGTAGTTCTTTGAGAGTAAAGCTTATGATATGAATTGTTGGTAATTGATGTTATTGTTGAGGAGGGATACTTCCCACATGAATTGCTTAATTATGAATGTATGAATGTGAAAGGTTTACTCACATAAATGATTCTAGGTTTGAAAGGATTTCTCACCTAAAATGAATCTATACTAAAAGACTATGTAATTGATAAGGCTAGAGGCGATCAACCTTGACCTCCCTATGAAAGGATATGAGGCGATTCCCCTATTCCTTAGAATTGAACAAGAGGTGAGTCTCCACGTTCTTACTATGATGAATGGACATGGAGGCGACTGCCCATGATCCTTATGAAATGGTGTGGAGGCGAGTACCCACATCATGTGATGAGATTGTGGAGGCGAGTACCCGCAATCTAAAAGTAAGTAAGGCAAGAGGCGAATACCCATTAGCCTTTGTAAACTAGGCAAAGAGGCGAATCCCCTTGTCTTTAAAAGTAAGTATGAACTATGATAACTATGATGTAAAGAATGAATAACTTGGATTGTTGCTTGAGATGCCTTCCATGAGGTAAGTTGACTAGAGGCGGATGACCCAAGTCATGACTAAGGATGAGTAAGGTTGCTTGAGAAGTATTCCTTTCTTATTATGATATTGATGTATGTGCATGATTATGCTTATGGTTTATGTTGACTAACCATGATGTTTATGTTGTTTATGCTAGCTATCATATTTAGTACTTAATTGTACTAACACATACTTTGCCTACGTTCTTATCAAATGTAGGGTCCGGTGACATAAATTCTCACACTCGTGGCTAGCTTCATTGTTGATCAAGGAAGTGAAGATTTGGTGAGTCCTCATTGTGTTCGAGGATGTGATCACCCTTTTATTTTATGTCTTTCTTTTATGTCTTGGACTATTGTATGGGCTGTGTCCCAAGACTTTACTCATGTTGTTTAGATGGTTTGAGACTATGGTATTAGACTTCTGCTCGTTTTATAAAAGACTTCGATTATATTGAAAGGTTTTAAATTTTCGCACCTTTTCTATTACTTTATGTTATGATATGCTAAGTTGGCTTGTATGAGGCCTCTCGGGGTCTTATACGCCTTGTTACATCTAGGGGGTATCGTGACAAACTTGGTAATTAGAGCACAAGGTTTAGAATGGTTCTAGGATGTCTCAAACCACGTCAAGTAGAGTCTTGTTTATCAGAGTGAAGCGCGCCACATTTATGAATGAGAGGCTACTAGATGTTAGGAAACTTCACTTCTTCATTTCTCTAAGTCGTGCCATGGAGTTTAACTCTATAAAGTCTTTCTCCTAATCCTTACCCGATGGTTTTTAGGATATGACTACTAGAAGGACTAATGCTAGAAGGACTGAGGGAGATAATGTGGGACAAGAAGTTCCTCCCCAAGCTCCTCCTCAAGCTCCGATTGATCCTTTGGCTGAGAATGTAACAAATGCGGAGTTTAGGACGAATTTTCAAGTGTTGGCTCAAGCCGTGACGGCTCAAGCCAATAGAGAGGTGGTAGCTCCCGTGAACCCAAATGTGGGTACGGCGGCGGCAAGAGTGAGGGACTTTACTAGGATGAACCCAATCGAATTTCATGGTTCTAAAATGGAGGAAGATCCTCAAGAATTTATCGATGAGGTCTACAAGATACTTGCTATTCTGGGAGTGACTCCGGTAGAGAAGGCGAAATTGGCCGCCTACCAACTCAAAGGGGTTGCTCAGATTTGGTTCAATCAATGGAAAGAGGCAAGGCCGGAAGAAATGGGTCCCATAGAATGGGAAAGGTTCAAAAGTGCTTTTCTTGATCGATTTTTCCCTCTTGAGATGAGAGAAGCCATGGTGCTCGAGTTCATTTATCTTCGGCAAGGAAGTATGAGCGTGAGGGAGTATGCATTGAGGTTCAATCAGTTGTCCAAGTATGCCCCCTCTATTGTAGCGGATCGAAGGACTAAGATGAGCAAGTTTGTGTCGGGAGTGTTTGACATGGTAGTCAAAGAATGCCGCACCTATGCTTGTCCATGAAATGGACATTTCTTGCCTTATGGTGCATGCCCAACAAATTGAGGAAGAAAAGCTCAAGAAAAGATCTTGAGAGGCAAAGAGAGCAAGAGTGGATGATGGTAACTATTCACATTCTAGGTCCGGTGGACGGAGTCGTTCAAGGTTTCGGCAAAAGTTCTCCGGGCAAGGTTCTTCAAATGCTCCTCCAAGGTCTAACAATGAAAGAGTGTCTAACCCTAAACCTCAAGGAGATGGTAGTAAATCCTCGATGCCTACTTGTGCTAAGTGTGGAAGAAATCATGAGGGTAAGTGTATAGCGGGGTCCAATGCTTGCTTTGGTTGTGGAAAGACGGATCACAAGATTAGAGATTGTAATGGAGCCAGTTGGTCCCGACGAGTAAACAGATGCATTTTCAAGTTCAAACGAGCCCTAGAGCATGTAAACCCAGATTTTACCAATTTTTGTGTGCTATAGTCAATGGATTTTTGGTGATCCAAGATTCCGGCCATTTTTTTCCCAAAATTTTTCGTGGACGTTTGTTAGGACTTTAGTAATGGAGCCAGTTGGTCCCGACGGGCAAACGGGCGTATTTTCAAGTTCAAACGAACCCCAGAGCAGGTAAACCCATATTTTACCTATTTTCGTGTACTATAGTCCATGCATTTTTGGTCATTCGGGATTCTGACCATTTTTTTACCAAAATATTTCGTAGACGTTCGTTAAGACCTTTGTAATGGAGCCAGTTGGTCCCGACGAGTAAACGGGCACATTTTGAACTTCAAACGAGCACCAAAGTAGGTAAACCCAGATTTTACCGATTTTCATGTGCTATAGTCCATGGATTTTTGGTGATCCGGGATTCTGGCCATTTTTTACCAAATTTTTTTGTGGACGGCCGTTAAGACCTTAGTAATGGAGTCAGTTGGTCCCGACGAGCAAACGGGTGCATTTTCAAGTTCAAACAAGCCCAGAGCAGGTAAACCCAGATTTTACTGATTTTCTTGTGCTATAGTCTATGGATTTTTGGTGATCTGGGATTCCGGCTATTTTTTTGCCGAAATTTTTCGTGGCCGTCCGTTAAGACCTTAGTAATGGAACCAGTTGGTCCCAACGAGCAAACGGGCACAGTTTCAAGTTTAAACGAGCCCTAGAGTAGGTAAACCTAGATTTTACCGATTTTCGTGTGCTATAATCCATGGATTTTTGGTGATCCGAGATTCCGGCCATTTTTTTGTCAAAATTTTTCCTGAACGTCCTTAAGACCTTAGTAATGGAGCCAGCTGGTCCCGACAGGCAAACAGGCGCATTTTCAAGTTCAAACGAGCTCCAGAGCAAGTAAACCTAGATTTTACCAATTTTCGTGTCGATGGATTTTTGGTGATCCGGGATTTCGGCCATTTTTTTGCCGAAATTTTTCGTGGACGTCTATTAAGACCTTAGTAATGGAGTCAGTTGGTCCCGACGAGCAAACGAGCGCATTTTCAAGTTCAAACAAGCCAAGAGCTGGTAAACCCAAATTTTATCAATTTTCTTGTGCTATAGTTTATGGATTATTGGTGATCTGGGATTATGGTTATTTTTTTGCCAAAATTTTTCGTAGACGTCCGTTTAGACCTTATTTATGGAGCCAGTTGGTCCCGACGAGCAAATGAGCGCATTTTCAAGTTCAAACGAGTCCCAGAGCAGGTAAAACAGATTTTACCGATTTTCGTGTGCTATAGTCCATGGAATTTTGGTTGTCAAAACCCGGGGGTACTCCCTAGATGTAACATGGCGTATAGAACCCCGAAGGACTCCATACAAGCCACATAACATATCATAACATAAGCAATAGAACAATAAGAGTAAAAACACATTTCAAGTCTAAAATTTTCATAAAAGAAAAGCGGAAATCTAGACTCTAAGTCTCAACATAACCATCTAATACAATGTCTCGAATGAAAAAGGGACACAGCCCATGCAACATAGTCCGAAAAGGAAATACAAGAAATGAAACTAAAATGAGACAACATCCGTCCTCGAACCATTAGGACTCACCAACAAGCTAAGAGAGTAAGCAAATCAAGCTTTAGTCACTACGGTGATCACCTTGAGAACCGGACCCTACACTTGGGAAAAATGTAGGAAAAGTAGGCGTTAGTACAAAAATGCACTAAGTATGATCGCCATGCATAAAATATTTGAAAGCATGCTAAAAGGGACATTTCATTTGAATGTATGCAATTTACCAAGTTTAAAACATCATCACAAAGATAGTGGAAGAACATAAGTCATAAACATAGTTAATACATAGATCATCATAACATAAGAGGAACACTTCATAAATAACCTCAAATCATACTTGTGCAATGCATGGATAAGACCCCATAAATCTCACCCATGCTAAGTAAACCTCCTTAAGCCATCATTCATGTTCATCTTTAAGACCTTGAAAACTCATATAAAAGCTTCTTGAGTAACCATAGTTAATAATTCATATTCTTATTCTTATTTGATGTTGTGGGAAATATCCTTAACCGACATAAGACCATGTGAGCTATACATGATCCCCCGGTGTTACCCACACCGAAAAGGGTTGCTCTACTTGCCTAAGGTAGAACCATACATTTAGCTTAGGTGGATCCGCTAGCTAATAAACTATGGGGGCACATAGTTTATGGGATAAGGAGATTGCTACTAGAAACCCGAACTCAACTAAGGTAGAAGGTTTCCATATCATGAGACATACTTTGGGAACCCAGACTCAACTAGTGTAGAAGGAACCCATTTGGACAGCTGGACTCAACTAGTGTAAAAGCTTTCAGTCGGAAGCCGGACTCAACTAGGGTAAAATCTTCTATCTCATATACAATATCCACTCGGTGCTAAGCAATAATTCCCACGGAGTTCATATTAAGTCTTGACTTAATTCATAATCATGGAAGGAATGTCTTGACACTAAATCAGACATAATTCATAGAATAGCTCCTAGATTCAAATAGGTGAGAAAGCCTTTCAATCTTAGAATCATCATATTGTGAGAAAACCTTTCACATCATATCATATTCATGCATATGTGTGTATGTGAGAATATCTTTTCAACAATACAACAATTGCATCATAATCATAGTCACTTTACTCTCAAAGTGTTCTTAAAGCATATACATGAATCTCATAATCATGCATAATTCTCATACCTTTCCCTTCAAGTATCAAATATCATATTCAATCAACACATCTAGAATTCACTATATTAGACATGGATATAATCACAATTCAAGTAACTCAATCACTACATGCATAATTTTATAACATTATACTTTCATCAATCAATACCCACATTACAAGGTCACAATTGAGAAAATAGGGGGATTCCATGGATTCTTAGGGAATTCAACATAAAACTATAGGAAATCATCAATTTATACATAACATAACATAATTCAATCATTATAAACAATTTTGAAAGGAATCCATGAGTTTGGAATCAAACCCTAACTTTTGGGGAATTTATAGTTTTGAAATTGAAGTTTGAAGGGACTCCATGGATGAAAGCTATCAATGGATGATGGACTACCATACCTTACCAATGAATCCCTACGTATTTGAGTGAAAAACCTTGCTCTTTGAACCCTAGCTCCAACTTCCTTCCTCTTCTTCTTCCTTGAAGTTCTAGAGAGAGAATTTTTGGGAATAGTTTTGGGTTTTAGAAATAATGAGATGAATGACTTAATTTAGGGGTCTAAAATCCTTATATAGTTAGTCTAAATTAGAATAAAACGACATCACTTAATATTAATTAAAATCGGAAAACCCCAAAGTACCCCTAGACTTAACCCTTAAAACCGTCTCCAGGCCACCACCCACGAATCCATGACCACGGGCCGTGGTTGGACCCACGTGGCGTGCTAGTGAACGTGGTTTCAGTTACTGGGACTTGGCAAATTAGGTCCTTGACCCACGACCCTCCTCCCATGGACCGTGGACCCATCCACAAGGCGTGGGTCCTGGTCTCGTGGGTCACTGCCTCAGGCAGCCTCCATGGTGTCCACCTACGGGCTGACCCACGTGGTGTGGACCCACCAATGGGGAGTGGGTCCTGCCATTGGTCACTGCCCAGGCAGCCTCTAGGGGTCCTCCTCAAGGACCCATCGTTGGTCCTTGAGGGGTTGTACCTTGACGTCTTAACACGAAAACCTCTACTTTAAGTACGGGGAGCTACATTCATGACTCTAACCCTCACGTTAAGCTCTAGTTTAGCCTACTAATTTACGGGGTGTTACAATATCTCCCCTTTGGGAACATTCATCCTCGAATGACGATATAGACACCTTATGAAAGTAAAGACTCACGACTAGCAGCCCATCATGCACGCAACATCAAAGTAATGCACAATTCAAAGGAGGAAACTTCAACTCCCTCTCAAACATCAACAATGCATCACAAGGAAGTAGGAAATACATCTAACAACCCATTATGCATGAAAGCTCAACATTTCTCATATTCATAGGAGGAACTACCTTCTCCAACTAAAAGCATGCTCAACACACTCTCATGGAGCCCTTATGCAACATATTTTCAAAAAGCACTACTAAAGCATGTTCAACAATTCATCTCATGAAGCATATAGGCAACTCTTACTCAAGACACAACAACATGAGGAAAATTAATCATAAAAAACTCATTTTCTTACTAAACATAAATTTCTTTCTCAAGAACATGCATAACATAGGGAAATCATGAAAAACTCAAATAACACACATGACTCCCAAAAATAAGGAAAAACTCAAGAGGAACTACTTACCTCAAACTAGGGTAGGAGTAGAAGGAAAAAGATGATGATAGCGGGACTTCATATCGGCCTCGACCTCCCAATTAGCACCCTCAACTAGATGATTCCTCCATAAAACCTTCACGGAAGATATTTCCTTGTTTCTCAACCTCTTAACTTGCTGGTCTAGAATCTCTACCGGAACTTCCTCATAAGAAAGACTTTCATCAACCCCCAACCCTTCTTAGGGAATAATGGATGCCGGATCTCCAACATACTTCTTGAGCATGGAAACATGAAACACCGGATGCACCGAAACCAACTCACTTGGCAAATCTAACTCATAGGCAACTTTATCAATACACCTCAAAATTTGGTAGGGGCCTACATACCGGGGACTACGTTTCCCTTTCTTGCCAAATCTCATCACACCCTTCATGGGTGAGATTTTCAAATAGACCCAATCGTTAACTTCAAATTCTAGATCCCTTCTCCTCACATCGGCATAAGACTTTTGCCGGCTTTGGGCCGTTCTCAATCTATCTCTAATGAGTCAAACTTTCTCAATGGCCTCTAAAACCAATTCGGGACCTATCAAAGCCATTTCCCCTACCTCAAACCAACCTATAGGAGATCTACACCTCCTATCATACAAGGCCTCAAATGGTGCCATACCAATACTTGCGTGATAGCTATTATTGTAGGCAAACTCTACTAATGGCAAATGGCCATCCCAATTACCCTTAAAGTCAATCACACATGCCCTTAACATATCCTCAAAAGTTTGGATGGTGTGCTCCGCTTGCCTATCGGTTTGGGGATGAAAAGCCGAACTAAGCTTAACCTTGGTGCCTAGCCCCTTTTGAAAAGACCTCCAAAAGTGAGTAGTAAATTGAGGGCCACGATCGGAAATAATGGATGAAGGCACTCCATGCAACTTCACCATTTCTCTTATGTATAACTTGGCATAGTCTTCTGCCGAATAGGAAACCTTGACGGGAATAAAGTGAGCTGATTTTGTCATCCGATCTACAATAACCCAAATAGAGTCATGTTGTCTTCGGGTACAGGGCAAACCCACAATAAAGTCCATATTTATTTCTTCCCACTTCCAAGTGGGAATACCTATATCTTGGGATAAGCCTCCCGGTCTTTGATGCTCAACCTTAACTTGTTGACAATTCAGACACTTAGCCACAAACTCCGCGATATCTTTCTTCATCCCATTCCACCAATAGACTTCCCGTAAGTCATAGTACATCTTGGTGGCTCCCGGGTGAATAGAATACTGAGAACTATGATCTTTCGACAAGATTAACTCTCTCAAATTATCAACATTAGGAACACATAAATGGCCTTGGTATCTAAGTACACCATCTCCCCCTTGGGAGAAAGCCTCGACGGATTTCTTAAGTACCGCCTCTTTCAATTCAACCAAAATAGGATCAAGGCCTTACTTAGATTTCACATCCGCCACAAAAGATTACTCGGACCCATTGTGAACCATGACACCACCCTTGGCGGAATCCACTAATTGAACACCTAATCGGGCCAACTATGAACATCCCGAACCAACTCTTTCTTATCATCATCCACATGAGCAACACTTCCCATAGACAATATACTCAGAGCATCCGCTACCACATTTGCTTTGTCGGGGTGATAAAGAACACTCATGTCATAATCTTTCAATAATTCAAGCCACATTCTTTGGCGAAGATTCAAATCCTTTTGACTAAACACATATTGTAAACTTTTGTGATCGGTAAACACATCAACATGCATCCCATATAGATAATGCCTCCATATATTTAAGGCAAAAACAACCGCCGCTAACTCAAGGTCATGGGTAGGATAATTCTTCTCATGGACTTTAAGTTGCCTTGAAGCATAGGCAATCACCTTACCATTTTGCATAAGCACACATCCCAACCCAACTCTAGAGGCATCACAATATACCACAAAGCCATCCATACCTTCCGATAAGGTCAACATCGGAGCGGAAGTAAGTCTATCTTTCAACTCTTGAAAACTTTTCTCACAAACTTCCGAACAAATGAACTTAGCCTTCTTTTGAGTCAAAGCCGTCATCAGAGAGGCAATGGAAGAAAAACCCTCAACAAACCTTCTATAATAACCGGCCAAACCTGAAAAGCTTCTAATGTCTGAAGGAGTTAGAGGTCTTGGCTAACTCTTGACCGCATCCGTCTTGTTGGGATCCACCTCAATACCCCTATTAGACACAATATGGCCAAGGAAAGCCACAAACCTTAACCAAAATTCACACTTACTAAACTTTGCAAAAAGTTGATGGTCCTTAAGGACTTGCAATACAATTCTCAAATGGCGCACATGTTCATTCTCACTCCTCGAATAGATCAAAATGTCATCAAAGAACACAATCACAAACATGTCAAGATATTGTTGGAATACACTATTCATTAAGTCCATAAATGCCGCCGGAGCATTAGTCAACCCAAACGACATAACCAAGAACTCATAGTGACCATACCGGGTTCTAAAAGCCGTCTTTGGAATGTCTTCACCCCTCACCCTTAATTGTTGATAACCTGACCTAAGGTCACTTTTTGAGAAGTAACTTTCCCCTTGCAATTGATCAAACAAATCATCTATCCTTGGAAGAGGATACTTGTTCTTAATGGTCACCTTGTTCAATTGTCGATAATCAATGCCCATACGAAGAAACCCATCTTTCATTTTCACAAACACCACCGGAGCACTCCAACGAGAGATGCTTGGCCAGATGAAGCCTTTATCCAAAAGATCCTTCAATTGTTCTTTCAACTCCTTAAATTCCGCCGGATCCATTCTATAAGGAGGAATATATATAAGTTGTGTATCTGGGAGAAGGTCAATATCGAAGTCTATTTCCCGTTCTGGAGGAATACCGGGTAGATCATCCGGGAATACTTCCGGAAACTCATTTACAACGGGGATCGACTCAAGAGTAGGGTTCTCGGAATCTACATCCCTCACCCTAACAAGATGGTAAATACAACCCTTGGAGATCATCTTTCTAGCCTTCAAACATGAAACAAACGACCCTTAGGCATATAATTTCCCCCCTTCCACTCAAGGATCGGCTCATTCGGGAACTGAAACTTGACTACCCGAGTTCTACAATCAATCGATGCATAATAAGAGTAAAGCCTATCCATACCAAGTATAACATCGAAATCTAACATGTCAAATTCTACCAAATCAACATGAGTAACTCTATGGGATAAGGAAACGGGGCATCTTCTATAAACCCTCTTAGCCACCACAGAATCACCAACAAGAGTAGAGATAGAAAAAGGTTCTAATAATACCTTGGGGAGCATATCAAATCTCATTGCCACATATGGCGTCACAAAAGACAAAGTAGCACCGGGGTCTAACATAGCATACACATCTATACGGAAAACTTTTAACATACCGGTCACCACATCCGGAGAACTCTCTTGTTCACCTCAGTTTGGAGAGCATAGAAACGGTTTTGCTTAGGAGCATTAGAGTTTGAACAGCTAGGAGGAGCTTGCTTGCCCTCTCTTCCTTGAACCTTAAGCATCAGACAATCTCTCATCTTGTGACCACTTTTTCCACAACCATAGAAACCATCCCTGCCAACTAGGCACTTACCATCATGTTTCCTTCCACACTTCGTACAAGTAGATCTAGCCACATAAGAACCACTACCATTACCTCCTTGAGGTTTAGAGTTGGAAACCCTATCTTTGTTGACCCTTGGAGCATTAGATGAGCCTTGGTTGGAAAAACTTCATTTTAACCATGGTCGACCTTATCCGTCGGACCTAGCATTGGAGAAGTTCCCATCACCGATCCTAGCTCTTTTCACCTCCCTATTCTTCTCTTTGAGTTTTGATTCCTCAATTTGTTGGGCGTACACCATAAGATGTGAGATATCCATATCGTGATGAAGCATTGACGTACGCCATTTTTTTTCTACCAAGTCGGACACGCCCATCAAAAACCTACTCATCTTATCCCTTGAATTTGCCACCATAGTTGGAGCATACTTAGACAATTGAGTAAACTTTAGGGCATACTCTTTCACACTCATACCTCCTTGACGAAGGTTAATGAACTCTTCCACATTAGCTTCCCTCAACTCTCAGGGAAAGAACCTATCAAGAAAAGTTATTTTAAACACTTCCCACTCTATGGGACCCGCTCCTACCGGCCTACCGGCCTTCTATTGATTATACCACACTTGAGCAACACCTTTCAATTGGTAAGCGGCTAACTCTGCTTTCTCTACCGAAGTCACCCCCATAATAGCAAGTACTTTATAAACCTCATCCATGAATTCTTGAGGATCCTTCTTAACTTTAGAGCCATAAAACTCCGGAGGGTTCATCCTTGCAAAGTCCCTCACTATTACACCTCGTAGTTTAGTAGGTCAACTAGAGCTTTACGTGAGAGTTCTAGAGCTTGACGTGAGGGTTAAAGTTGTAGATTTGACTTCCCGAACTTAGAATGAAGGGTCTAGGGTTAAAACGTCAAGGTAAAACTCCCCAAGGACCAACTAAGGGTCCTTGAGGAGGACCCTAACACAACTCTAGAATCTGCCCCAAGGTAGTGCACTCACGTGGGGGACCTATCCCCCGTAGAGTGACCCATGCCCCGTGTGTTAGGGGTCATGTGTCAAGGCCCCCAAAACAGGCCACAGGACCTCATCCACGGATGACCAGCACGGGCCGTGGGTCCACCCACGGCTCGTGGATGTGGTCTCATGGGTTGAGGCAGTCTTGGCCTTAAGTCGGTTTAAGCTTTGGTTAAGGGAAGGTTTTAGAATTAATTAGGGGTTAAGTGGTGTCATTTTATATTAGATTAGAGCACCTATATAAAGCTATTAGAGCCATAAATACATTGATCCTAGTCATTATTACAATTCACCAAAAAGAACCCAATTCCCTCCCAAAAATCCTCTCTCTAGAAAGTGAAGAAGAAGAAGAAGAAGAGAATCAAGCTAGGTCAAATTCCTCCATTTTTGCAAGCTTTATGAGGGATTTATAATCAAGGTATGTTAGCTTATCCATCCATATATTCTTCCATCCATGGAGCCCCCTAGATTTCCCCCAATTAAGAAGATGAACCCCAATTCTAGCTAGGGTTTTTTCCAATATTGTGGGTTTAGTTGGGTATGATTCCAATTGAGTGGGTATTGATTGTTTATGATTGAATTAGTAGTGAATCATGATATTATGATGAAATTATATGTTTTCCATGGTTAACCCTAGTCTAATTGATGAAATTGAAGAATGTGGGTTTGTGCCTTGTGAAGTGAAATTAAGGATTCATAGGTGATCTTCTAGAATTTAGGACATGTATAGTAATTGTTCAAGAATAGAAGTATGTAAACATGAATTGAATTAGAATAAAGTATATATGATGGATCATGACTAGTAAAGCTTGAGATTGAACCTATATGATGAATTATGACTAGAATTGCTTAAAGATGAAGCTTATGACTAGAATGTCTTAAAATCTAGATATGCATGATGATTGTATGAAGTAAAGCTTTGAGAGTAAGACTTGTAGTCATGAATGTTGATCACTAGGGTTTTGAGAGTAAAGTGTATATGAGAATAGAAGTTTAATAGGTAGAATTGTGGTGAAAGGCCTATACTCACCTAACCTACCTTATGAATGCTTGAATGTATAAAGTGATAGAATCACTTGAACATGGAATGATTGTCAAGAACATTTGTCCATGAGACATGAATGTTAATCAAGGTTTAATAATGAATCTAAGGGGTGTATGCTTGGCCCCAAATAGATGTTGACTATGAGAGGGAGTGTCACACAAGGTAGGGTCTGGGCTCCAAGTTGAGAGGAGAACCACACCTAGTTGATGTGAGGACTATCCAAGATAAAGGGGGAACTCTCACATAGTAGAGTCCGGGTTTGCCCAAAGTTAGGGCTCATGAGATGGAACCCTTCACCTAGTGGAGTTAGGGTTTATAGTAGCAATCTCCATATCCATGAACTAAGACATACTTGAAGATGTATCTCCAAGTGTTCAAAAGCATTAATGAACTAAGAGATGCTTAAAGAAGTATCTCATAGTGTTCAAGATAATGATAAACCTGGACATGCTTAAAGAAGTATCTCATAGGGTCCATCTTAATAAGGAACTTAGATATGCTTAAAGAAGTATCTCATAGGCTTCAACCTAATAATGAACTAAGATGTGCTTAAGGAAGTACCTCGTAGTGTTCTAAGGATTTATGATGGGGAATAGTCTCCAACCAAGAAGTATGAGTAAGATGACCTAAAGGAGTACTTAGTGTGGTTAGGATTATGGGGTCTTATCCATGCGTTGCACAAGTATGACTTATGGTTACATAAGAATGTATTCTCTTATATGATGTATGTTTTGATGGATTGTTGCTATAGTTTCCTTCCATGTTATGTTTGACTAAACGTGATAGATTCCCTTGTCTGTGAGAAATAAGCTAGTGATGAGGTCAAAAGATGATAAAGATGGATGATGGCCTAAAAGTGGTACTTAGCCTAGGTTGGATTATGGGGTCTCATCTATGCATTGCACAAGTATAACTTGAAGGTTACTTATGAAGTTTCTCTTAAGTTAAGAGGACTTGAGTATGGACTAAGCTTATGAATATGTGGTATTTCCTATGTTATTGGGTTATGCCTTATGTCGAATTATGCTTGTATTATGTCTATGTTGGAGATTATGATTATGATTATGTTATTGTCTCTTATGCTTATATCTTATGTTGGCTAACCCTTCTGTTATGCTCTTATGATGTCATGCTAGCTAACATATTTAGTACTTTTGTACTAACACATACTCTTGCCTACATTCTTATCAAATGTAGGGTCCGATGACTTTGAGTTATAGTCTTGAAGATAGGTTTCTAGAAGTCCAACAAGTTGAAGATTGGTGAGTCCTCTTAGTATCGAGAATAAAGCCACCATTTCCGTTATGTCTTTTCTTTATGTTTGAGATCATTGTATGGGCTGTGACCCAAGAGTATTCAAAGTTGTATTAGATGGTTTGAGACAAAAGTGTAGTAAGACTTCCGCTTGCATTTTATAAAGACTTCGATTGTATGGATAAAGTTTTTAAAATTTCCATACTTTTCTATTATCTTCTATTATGATATGCTAAGGGCTTGTATGAGACCCCTTCACGGTCAAGTACGCCATGTTACATCTAGGGTGTACTCCTGGGTCGTGACAAACTTAGTAATCAGAGTACAAGGTTTAGAATAGTTCTAGGATTGTCTCAAACCACGTCTGGTAGAGTCTTGTTCATAAATGTGAAGCGCGCCACATTTATGAATAGGAGGATACTGGATGTTTAGGAAACTTCACTTCTTCATTCTCTAAGTTGTGCCATAGAGTTTGGCTCTATTAGGTCTTTCTCCTTATCATAAATGTGGTGATTTTACCAATTTTCAAATGAGCCCAGAGTAGGTAAACCTAGATTTTACCAATTTTCATGTGCATAGTCCATGGATATTTGGTGATTTGGGATTCCGGCAAGAAGATAATCATTATCTAATTAGGATCCAGACAGCAAAGGGATTAGCCTAGCATGAAGTCTAATAACGCCATTAACATGGCTCTGATACCATTTACAGGATCTTGAGTACAGAAAATAATTAAGAACTAAAAGCTTAAGTAAGAAGGAACTTACTTTATTATATAGACATATGCTGAAAAGCAAGCAAACTCATAGTATGTTTACAGAGAAAGCTAAGAGAAATTTCTAGAGTAGATGATTTTCTGATGCCTTCCTATGATTATTACAAGTCCTTTATATAGACTGAAAAGAGATAATGGGAATCCTTATGCCTGCTTCTGAGTGGCTGCTTTGGATTGCCTTATCTTTTTGCTTTAGGAATCTTATCCTTAACTTTGATAAAGTTGTCTGCCAATTAGGTGGATCCACTTATCTTTTGTGAGTGGAGTTTCCTTTTGGCAAGTGGGGTCTGATGCTTCGAATAATTCCACTTAGAGTTTATCTTTCTTCCGAATAGTCCAAAGTACTTTCGGTGGCTGGGTCCCATATGATTTATCAATCAATAGAAATTCCGTCCCTTTAAGACTCTTCTATCTCTTTCTAGATAATTCCGATCCTTTTTAGATCTCTATCCGAAAGACTAGTTATTCCGATTTTTAATAATCTCAACTAGGATTAATTAATCAAAAGGATTAAGATATGATTGGGCCAAAGCCCTGGGTTTCAGCATATCTCCATTGTCATCACTTTGAGATGAAGTCTCTTCCAACAGTTGTAGGATATCAGCTTTATTTGAGTTATCGTCTAGATCTGAGAGAGCTTTTTCTAATCTCTTCTTCAAATCACTTTTAGATGGTGATGGTTTTGAAGATGATGGAGACTCCCTTCGAGAGGGTGGAGGAGCTTCTTTACGTGCTGGTGACCAGCCTTTGATTCAAACTTCTCGAGACAGATATTTGATCCTGTCAAAATCTGCAATGATAAAAGTCCAACTAATAATATAGGAAATTCATTTTTTAATAAAATATTTGCATAATTTTATATGCTCGGGTAGAGTCGAAATTCCTTCATCGAGTTGAAACTGATGAAATTTTTCTAAAAATGGTTTAGGAAGGATTAGTTGATTTCCTCCAAAGCAGCTCCACCATTCGTAGAACCATCTAGGAATGACTGAGGAAGCTACCTTAGGGCAATATTTTACAAACCAAGTATGGGTGGTTGGTCGTAAATACAGAAAATTGAACCAGGCATCACGGTAATCGAACCAGTTGTAAGTTTGAGGATTAAATTTCCTCGAAAGATTCACCAAGGTCAGTAAATGGTCTACACTCCATTCAAAGGGTGATATAATCTTTTTAATAGTGAATTTTGAATAGGCGATGCTGTCTGGGTCTGATTTATCTGACAGTTCATGTTTTATTTCAATAGAACCTGTGTCGACAAGAATGAATTCAAAGTATCTTCTCTTCTTGAGGGCATCATTGGTCTCAACATAGTTCCTGTTAGAATACAGGGGCTTCAGAAGATACTTGATCTCATAAGCCTCAAATTCCTTGTCAAGAGCAAGGATGGGAGAAACTTGCAAGGAGATAAGATCAAATTTTTCTTTTTCTTTTTCTTTTTCTCTGGTTAATGGGGTTGCCATAGGTGATACAACCTCGGCAAAACTTTCTGGTGTTTTCATTGTGTAACTGTCGCTGGTTTGTTTTTGGGAGAATCTGAGTTTTCCCGAAGGAGACACTGAGCTGGGCTCTGGATCCTTTTGAAAACGTTTTTTCATAATCAGCAGATTGGATGAACTACTTGATGGTAGAGTTGGAAAATGGGTTGGATTGATGGGAGGCAGTTGGGCCAAGGCTGAAAACCGATTCTAGTTTATTTCAGGCCTTAGTCCTAATTCAGGTCTTATAGCAAAAGGTCCTGTTGAGGGGTTACGAGGTGGTCCACTGGGCCGTGGTCCATTTGATCTTGTGCCTCCAAAGGGCCGTGCTTCTGGCCTCATGATTTTCCCTGTAAAAATTCTCTGGTTAGAAAATCAGGGAGAGAATTGTCTTCTCCTTTTAAGAATTCAATTTGAAAATCAAAACTGGATAATAAAGCTTGCCATCTTGCAAAGATTTGTTTAGAGACAAGGTTTTAACATCCTTTTGCAAAATGTATTTAGCAGATTTACAATCTACCCTGAGCAAGAATTCTTTGTTGATCAAATCATCTTGAAATTTAGTAACGCAAAGGATTTATAGCAAGGATTTCCTTTTTAACGGTGCTATAATTCTTTTGAGCGGAGTTCTAGACTCCAGAGGTGTAACGAACTAATTGTTCAGCTGACTTAGATGACTCTCTTTGTTTGAGGATTCCTCCATAACCAATATCGGATGCGTCGGTCTCAACAATCATGAAAAAGTCAGGATTAGGGATTCCTAGACAAGGGAGGTTTTTAACCATTTTTTTGATTTTGATAACCGCAAAAGTTTGCTCCTTTTTCCAAGGGAGGGGATCTTTCTTTAACCTGTCATAAAGCGATTTGCAGATTTGTCTGACTTTAGGGATGAAGTCAGCAACATAGTTAAGTCTTCCTAAGAACCGTTACAACTGAGTTTTGTTAGTAATAACATCTGGGAATTTGTCAGAAAACTCAATGGCTCTACAAATCGGTGTATAAGTACCTTGATATAAATCATGGCCAAGAAACCTGATTTTAGTCTGAAAGAGCTTGATTTTCTTAGCACTAACGACAAGGCCATTGTGCTTAACCATTTTAAGGAAAATATTCAAATGTTTAAAATGCGAATCAATATCTTCAGAATAGATTATAACATCGTCAATATAAACAATCGAGATATTACTGATTGAATTAAAGATATTATTCATTATATTTTGAAATTCTGAAGGGGCATTCTTAAGCCCAAAAGGCATAACATTCCATTTGAATTGTCCAAATGGGACATTGAATGCTGTTTTTACTTATCCTTTTTGGAAATCTGAATTTGCCAAATGCCTGATTTCATATCAAACTTACTATAAATATTGGCTCTATAAGTTCTTTTTAAAAGGTCTCTTTTATTAGGGATAGGATATCTAATCCATTTTAACGCAGTGTTCAGTGGTTTATAGTTAATAACTAGCCTAGGAGATCCTCTTTCTTTCTCCGCTGTATTATTAACATAAAAGGCTGAACAACTCCAAGGGGATTTAGAAGGGCGTATAATTTTATTTGTTAAAAGAGTAGTGATTTCCTTTTTACAAATTTCTATTATTTCTTGATTCATCTGAATGGGACTTGCTTTGGTAGTAATGGCCTGTTCATCGAATCCATCAATATTTGGTAAATCCACAATATGTCTTTTACGCTCCCAAAAGGCGTTAGGAAAATTTGAACAAATTTCTTTTGTAAAAGTGTCTTGAAGTTTGGCAATCTTAGTTACCATCTCTGGGGTTTTTAAATTTTGTTCAATTTTCTTAATTTTAATATCATTTTTTAAAAATGAGATTTGTTGAGAAATCAAATTGATTTTGAACACAGTTTTAATTTGTAAATGAAATCTTTCTTCAAGAGAAATAACTTTGATAAAGGGGAAGGAAATGTCTTTTCCCAAAATGGTGGTGCGTATAGTATCCAGATCTGAAATATAAGGTTTTATTTGGGTAATAAAAGGAATCTCCAAAATAATTTCTTCGTTAATATCTTTTGTTATAACAAAATCATTAACAAGACAAATACCATTGTTGCAGATATGGGCTTTAGATAATTTGAAATCTATTTGAATTCTTTCACCTGTAGCACCAAATAATCTGGTTGTACCTTTCTGTAGGTACTTGGTGGGGATAAGTCCTTCCACGATACAGTTTCTATCTGCACCACTATCTAACAAAGCAATTTTGTTAAAAACAAGATTATTATTAATAACCAATTTGATAAGAATGTGCGAACTTTGAGGTTTAACCTTGGAGAGAACTCCAATACCTGCATCCTTTTCCTTTTGGTAAGGATCATCGTCTCTGTCGGTATCATCTTGAGATTCATACTGATTTGGAAGATGTTCTTTTCCAGAAGTTCCTTCTTCGGGAATGAAGGTTCTTTTGAGAAATTGTTCTGTTAAAGCTTCTATTTCAATCTTGTGAGGCCTGGACTTGACTTCTCTGATTTCATCTTTTAGCTGATTTACTTCAGCTCTAAGGTCGTTAATAGAGGGTTCTTCCTTTTTGTCGAATCTCTGCATGATTTGCTTCATGCTAAATGGAATAATCTTGGGTTATCCAGGTTTCTGATGAGAGACTAATCTTTGTAGTTCAAGGAGGTATTTTCTTTTTGCCTCTTCATCTTGAATGTGATCAATGGTGGCAAATAAGGTTTCAACAGTTTCATTGGAGAGAACGCTAATAGTTTTACTGTCACAATAGCAAAATGCTCCATTGCAATTGCAATCAGAAGCTTCTTCTTCTGACTCTGAATCCTGAGCGATATTGATAAACTCTTCATCGCTCTCGTCCTCTGAGGCAGATTCTTCTTCTTCAGATTCTTCTTCTTCAATTATAGAGAAGAGTTTTGACTTGGTTTCTTCATCAATATTAAGGAGATTGATTCTCTTTTTATTTTTATTTTTTATTTCTTGGGCATTGGTTTGCCCTGTGGCCCTTTTTGCCACATGTCCAGCATTCATCCATAGGAGTATCTTTGGAAGTTTTCTTGAACCTTCTATTTGTTCTTTTATCCCTGGTTTCATAGCGGGATTTAGATCTTTTCTTCTTCTTCTTATAGCTAGATTTATTTTCTAGCTTTGTCCTTTGGGAAGAAGGAGGAGAGATCTTCGGAAAACCAAAGTCTTGACAAAAACTTCCTAGCTCTGTGGCTGAAAGCCTGTTTTCTTTCTTAAGTTGTTCCTTTAGATTAAGATCGGTGCATAATTCCATTGTAACCACATTGATGATGCTAACGAGATCTCCATAGGTGAGATGGTTGTAAGGGATTTTTCCTTCACACCTATCTCTAATCTTGGTTCTAACCTTTTCTCCGAATAACGGGGGAAGTCCACTTATGAATCTTTCTTTCCAAAATTCATTATTACAAACTTCTCGCATCATAACTTTTGCTATGAATACGTCTTTATACCATTTGAAATCTGTCAATTTCTTGCAATGCAGATTGTTGAGGATTTCAAGGCTCCTATCTTGGAACAGTTTTGG